>CAJNOQ010005395.1:0-15396 GCA_905250885.1 Didymodactylos carnosus | reverse complement strand
CCACAAGGTTATAATGGTACGTATGCACTTAAAAATGTGTAAAATCATTTTCTCTACAAAATCTGATCAAAATTAAGTCGAAAAAGCAGTGGGTCAAAATCAAAAAAAATCCCCTCCTTTCTCGGTCTGAATCGTCAAACTCTTTCAATTGGTTTCAAATATGAAAAAAATCTCTATCATGCGATTGCATAGTTCTAGTCCATTTGATCCCGGATACAAGCACGATAAACTTTTTCACAAATAAAGCTGAACATAAACCATGATTTACAGCATTTGCAATATTATTTTGAGGATTCTAATGCACAGCATTGCGGATTAACTGAAACAATCAAGAATTTAATATTTGTTCCTGTGTTATTTTCAACATACAGTCATTCTGAGTCATTTTCAAGAGAAGAGCCAAAACTCGATTCAGAAAACCCTGCGTTCACCGAAGTGTTCACGAAACATTGTCCCTATCTAACAATATGCCTCACACAAACTTTAAGTGTTAGCTACTGAACGGTGCAGTTTCGTTGTCATTAGTCAAATTTTGAGTAACAATAACGAAACATCTCTCACATGACAAGCTTGGCCAGTCAACATTCTCTCTCTTCTCTAGAGCATGAACATCCTTTTCATACAAAAGTATATTGTGGATCCCTTTACACAATTTGAACGTGACTCTTAGTGCTCGGTCCCTCTATGACTCCTTTTCACTAAAATTCATGTAACTGAATCAATATTCACCTTTTCTACTTGCGAAACAACAGAAAACTGCCTCTCGTCTATCTATGAATATTCTTTTTCTCGGAAGAAATGCTGATGGCGATCAACGCTGGTTGAGATATAATTAGTGTTGTAAAAATCGATTTAAGCGAGGAACTGATATACCGATAGACTGCTCGTTAATTTAGTATTCGTTTTTGAGGAAGTTACGGCCATGTTGAACGTTATAACAAAATATTACTTTCTTAACGGTGGCCTATAAAGAATGGCGGTCTCAGTATTTCGTGAATATCTCATGCAGTTTTTATCGCTCAGATCTCACCTTTTTTTAAAAAGATTCATTCAATTCTGTACAAAAACGTGTGAAAAGAGTTTCTACAAACTAGAACCGTGAAACTCTATGTGGTGAATATTGGCATGCTCTGAAAATGCCCTTTTTCAAATTATGTCTTATCGTTCGTTGCATTTCACGTCACCATATGACTGGATATAGAAAGATTGAAGATGTCAATTTGTAGCTGTCGAAATGCCCTATCAGCCGAGCGATGATAGAAAAATTCTGACTTTGAAACAGCTGGACAAAATACTCGAAGGGTTGGTACTCGTACTCGACTCGTACTTGAGAAATCCCGTACTTGCCCAGCTCTGCTTTGAAACGTGTATGAACAGAACGTTTTTCTTTTTTCTCACATTGATGTTTTTTTGGATCTGTTGTTGGATTTCTCCGTAACCTTCATGCGGTTAGCTCAAAACGTAACTTTTCACAGTCGACTCTTTGCCAGTTCGAAGAAAAATGCTCTTTCTATCGTCGCTAAACGATTTTATCGGTGTTCACTTAGTTTTGGCAACAAATTATGCGTGAGAACAAAATGTTGAATTATTCCAGCTCGTTTTTCAAGGCAAACTGTTCCTGAAATCTCGTAATACTATCCAAGCGACTCATTTCAAGCGCCATGAGAAAGAGCATACTTGAAAATAGTGAGAAATGTGCACCACAGTGATTCAACACTTTATTACTCAGAGGGAGAAAAAAAATTAATATTGTGAAAACGTGCGTTTGAAAACAGGCCTTACCAGTAGAGTTTCACGGTTTCATTTTGTGCAAACCCTTTCACACGTTTTTGTACAGAATAGAATGAGAAATCTTTTGAAAAAAAGGCGAAGTCTGAGCGATAAAAACTACATGAGATATTCACGAAATACTGAGACCGCCATTCTTTATGGGCCACCCGTTACATTAGACAGGCGTAAGTGAACGTTGTTTACAGGCTCTTTTTGGTTGGTGATCCCATAAATAAAAACAACTGTAAATGTTATATATCATTTGTCAATCAATCGTAGTATGAAATGTACTATAGTACATTACAGTACAGTCATTTTATATACTTATAAGTATATAAAATGACTGTAGTTGAATGCGGGAGAATTATCGAGCAAGAAACTGATGAAGTTCTTTTGTTGAAACAAACTCTGTATTAGAATATGCTTTAAGTAGAAAACCGTATTTATTATATGTTTATTATATACTTTTACAATAATATTTTTCTGTTTGAAATGAAAATTTTTCAAAAATAGAAATCATTTTAACAACAAAATAAAAGCAGCTTTAAAGAAAACTAGGATCCTTCCATATGAAGGAAAGAAAGACAAAGTCTGGATAGCGAAGATTGTTGGGACATGAGTAGTACATATCTCTTGTTCATGTGTAGATTTCCTTTATTGAGGTTAGGGTCAATTTTATTCAGACAAACAACATAAATAAACGGTGACGTATTAAACGAATAAAGAGAAATTATTAAAAAACAAAACAGCGATGAGAACAGACAAAACCTGAAGAGCGTATAGTTAGAGATCTCTTGAATACATGGTTAAACTCCGTAGTGATTCAGTCTTCTGACTAAGTAAACATAAAAGACATTTATTATGGTTTAAGGCAATAAATTGAGAATTATAGATACAATTCTCAATAAAAGCTTAAGTATAACGCAGCTCGACACCCTAGTTGAAACTCTCCGAGGACTCATGTCATCGGATCCCAGCGGGATCCTGTGATATACGTGAGTCCTGGAGGAGGTTCAACTATATCTATATATAAAACCTATGACTTAAAACATGACAGACAAGGAGAAGACACACAAATGAAATTCATATCAACAGAATCATTGTTTATGTATTATGTAAAACAAACAATTGATACTCATTTAAGAATTTATTTAATGTTTGACTTGAATCTCTTTGGGGCACTCAATCTATTTTTACGTTTAGAGATAGTTGCTGTTTGACAAGACGGAGACATTACCTAAAACAGAATCACAGGAGTCAAAAAAGGACAGTACATTAAATGTGCAACATACAATTCCTGATTGATCTGCATTTAACTTAAAATTCGAGCTAGACGAATGATTGTACATATAGGGTATATTAGCAACCGCTTCTCCTTGATATGTTACAATAATATTCACTGACGCACTATTCAATAACGTATGATACGGCGGTGCATTGAAATACACACAATTGCCATTTTTTGCAAAATTTATATTCTCATGATACCAATTTGAACTATATTCCATAAAAGATATAGACAAATCTATAATGAAAGAGATTAGTATAGTACATACAGTATTTATAAAAACCTTTTTACATACAATTTTTGAATACTCGGCCTTTTAACAATAACATTATTATTTCACCACCCTGGGATTTTCCATTGGTGGGTGTATAAACGTCCAAGCAAACAGATCCATAAGCTGAATGAAAAGTAGACCGATGTTTCAATTAAAGTAAGAAATTAAAATATATTTATTCATACTTTCTGTCATACAGTTGCACCATGCTGTTGTGTCTTCATCTCGCACAAGACCATATTGGTTAAGATAACATCGCGTGAACACTAAGTGTGATTTATCTAGTTGTTTCGTTTTTATTACACTTTTTGTGATCGATTCATTTTGGAGACTTTTGATTAATTCTACTTGAAACCTATAATTGTAAAGAGATTGTTTATGATAAACTGTTATCTAGAACGATTATCATACATACGACTTGAAACCTCTAGTAAAATCATCTTCTGTCACTTGAAAATACAATAAATTATTTTTTTCATCTTTTATAATCAGTTCCGGCTGTCCTGTGGACGCTTGGACACCACTTAATTTATTATCTATACGATATAAATGAGGTGTTTTATCAATTGCTTTAAGAGACACTTCAATGTAATTAAATACATGCGATCGCCATCGTTCATCAACCTAAATCGTGAGAAATTTGATCATTTTTGGTTTCAATATTTCTCTCCATATATATTGGATAATTTACCTTGATTGTCGGATACTCTTCTTTATCTCCTTGTTCACATCGGATATAGTGAGCCGACGATCTACTTTCATTTAACGTCCGTGGACGATATTCTTTTCGCGGTTGACTACATATTTGAATTTGAACCGATTTTTGAGTGTCGAATTGACAACCGGCATCAAATTGGAGTTCTAAAAATGAACGAAACGTTTGAAAATCTATTTAGAAAAAGAAATCACATACAACACACCACTTTTAACATCTGCCTCTAAGGATTGATCAATTGTTAGATTCTCTAAAAAAAAGCCAAATAATCTAGTTATTAATTGCACACTTCTTCGACACAAGTTAATAAACTTGCTTTCATAGTTTTGCACCGGTTTTACGGTCAATGAACTGTCGTAACGAAGAAGAGTTGGATACGACGCTAGAAGAAGATAGTTTACCATTTTATTTTATATATGTTTTAGAATTTCAAATAGTTAAATGTGACTTACATTCGACATTTTTTGGCATTTTTGTTTCGGGTGCATTTTGATGTTGTGCGGTTAAAATAGTTGTTGTTATCTGTGGATCTAAAATTAGTCATGATTAGGAAACACTGTACATTATATAATCATGTATTTAGTACTTACTATCGGCAATTCGATTTTCAGTTGGTGTGCTACCAAATGAATCGTTACTCGTGTACGAATCTAACAGGACAAGAATAATTAGTAATAACAGTGAGAGTCTTTAATCATACACTTACCGTTAATAGAGTTCAACAGAGCATTTGGCATTGTTTCAAACAGTTGACTCATACAGTTATGTAATGCAGATAAACTCTCAGAGCCTTCGACAGAGAATGATGAGGACATGTCTATATTAATATCTTGTTCAGTTGAAAATACCGATGATACGTCGTTCGAATTGATATGAGATAAAGTATTTGATGTTTGAATTATATTTGATAATGATATTGATTCAACATTAGTAATATCGTTGCTGGGAGAAGCTTCAGCTCTAATTCCCACTGGTGTAGAAGATGCTGTAAATTAAAAAACAATATGGTATATTACTATTAAACAATCAAAATTATTTTGAAGAATAGCATCCTCAGTGTTTTAAAAATATGAAGTAATATTGAGTCATATCATTAGGTAAGAAATAAATTCACTTTTCAACTTTTGTTTCTCCAAAATTTTTCTATATTTTTAAGCTTGAAAAAAGTATGTTCGAATAATAATTCATTAAATTATTCATTTAAGTAATCTGCTCTATATATATATATATCAACTTACGAGGAATGATCCCCAACTGTATAATCGCTTTTGCCGTAAAAAGTAGTGGACCATAGGTAATCGATGGTCCTGAATCCGAATCTGACCTTGATTTTTTCCGCTAGGCCTTGAAAATACCGGTTTCTGGAAAACTGGTTTTCCAGAAACTCTAAAAAAATAACCAAAACGTTTCTTAATGAGGCATGATTGTAGCCCGAAAGTTTCTGATTAAAATGAGACGTCTCCCAGCTCTACAAGACCTTTCTTTGCAAAGTTATAGAATTTACAAGAAAAACCCTAAATGGATTTCGTCTTATTTCTGTAGCTTTGAGCTGGCAATGAAGATTTAGGGCTTTTCTTGTAAATTCTATAACTTTGCAAAGAAAGGTTGTGCAGAGCTGGGAGATGTCTCATTTTAATCAGAAACTTTCGGGCTACAATCATGCCTCATTAAGAAACGTTTTGGTTATTTTTTTAGAGTTTCGTATTTTCAAGGCCTAGCGGGAAAAACCAAGATCAGATTCGGATTCAGGACCATCGATTACCTATGGTCCACTCCTTTTTACGTCAAAAGCGATTAGACAGTTGGGCATCATTCCTCGTTAGATGGATTTAAGGAGCGATATCCCTGAAATGTTCGAAATGGTTGCAAGTAGCACATATCACTTCATTTTTATATAAGAACTAAGAGGAAACATTTCATGCTATACAAATGAATATTTCTATTACTAGTCATGATCCTAATCAAGAATTTGGTGTCTAAATATTGAATTGTTGATATATACCTATTTCATCGAATCGATCACTTTGATCATATGTATATTCTGAAACGAAAAGATAATTCATGTGCAACTTCGTTTTGACATTTCTAAACTGAGACTCGAGATCATACCCTACTCTGCTCTGCGCAGACCTGAAGATCGAGACAGGACTAAATCTCAAGGTTAATTGGAAAAGGAAGACCATACGTCTCTTTCTAAAACAATTTTTTTGTCAATGATCAATGAATCACAACACTTATTGCTACTAGCAAAAGGTCGATGATATTCTATTGTTACGAAATTTCAGATATGAAATATAATTTTATACATGTGTTTCTAGTAGAACTAAATACTTTACGTACGAAATTGAAAAGTAAAAATGATGCGAGGAAATTTCACAGAGTAGAACAAGCCCAGGTCATGGACAATTTTATAGGGCAGGGGACAAAAAACCGGCTGTCTTGCACATTTCTAACTAGCAAATAATTACTTCCGCATTGTAAATCGGAAATGTCAATCGCCAATAAATTGTTGAGGCTATTATTAGTGCCATTTTCAATAAATATTTCTAGAAAATAACGAATTATAGTGGCATATCAATATGATATATCTGATTCTTCAAAGGAATTTTTCTTTGCTGATCAAATAATTCATTCAAAATAAAAACAACTTTACCGTCGAATGATTGTGTTGTATGAAATGTATTTAGGAGCTAAACGGGAAGAATAGACTAACATTGTAATATGTATACACTATAAAAGATGTAAATGTATACTTGATATTTAATTACACACCATTTTATAAGTATCTGGTACGTCCATTTGAGTTTGAGGTACTAAAATTGAAATTTTAGATTGAAATATATGTATTTTCTTAATCGGTTTTGTACTCAAACTACTCACACGTTGAAGAATCTATCTCCATTGTTTGGTTTAAATCATCCATTTTTTAAATTAAATAGCTTTGTGGGTGATAGAGCGAATAGATTGTGTGTATTTTAATAGTTAACTGTTAGCAAAACATTAATCTAAAATAGAAAATGTCAATACGATATTACAGAATGATATCCATGTGAGTAGAATCAGTTGGTGAAAGGAATAAACTTCTAGGTAAATTCTTAATTGGACGAATAGCAAATTCGACTATGCAACTCCTTAGGCTAGAAAAAAAAATGCGTATTATGTGTAAGTTTCATGATTACTGAATATGTTTTTAGAGAAATACGAATATTCTTCTTCAGTTTCACACCGAAAAGGTAGAATCATTAAACATGCATACAAATTAAAAGAAATAATCCACTACCTGCCAAACTTGTAGATTTTGTGTAGTTTTAGCCTTCCTTATAACCTTGAATATTCAAATTTTATTTATTTGTTCAATCAAAAATCCTATTTTAATAGAAAAGTGCATCCAATTGTGCCACCAAATGATAAAACATACATATCTTCTGAAAAACACAGCCAAACAAAAGGGAGTGATGTCTTATTATTGCAGTAGCACACGAAGTCCGTTTTTCTTCTATTGTACATCTGATAGTATAAAAAAATTTTTATACTAATTGGCACCTTACTTTTCGGGTGTTATTATTGCACTTATTCGATTATACAAAAAAAATGCTTAGTATATTTTCAATGCAATGTTCTATGTTGATCCAATATATAAGTTTTGTGGTGTTTTTATTATTTAACATTAAAAGCTGTGTGTGAAATGCATAAAAGAACGCAGAAAAACAGTGCTAGAATGTGGTAACCTCACCAGGATGTGAATATATGACTTTATAGATATAATTACTATATAATTAATTACTAATTTGATGCGAACTCAAACAAGAATGTGTTTTTCTTACCTTTTAAATAACAAAAAATTTCCGAGTATAACAAATGTAAAACAAATCTAATCTACATGTTGGAATCTCATTTTATGTAATGAATATCTATCTGTGTGTCTAGCATTTAGTCTGTAATAATTTTATATGGGGTGTAAATAACTATT
This sequence comes from Didymodactylos carnosus, assembly GCA_905250885.1. Taxonomy (NCBI): domain Eukaryota; kingdom Metazoa; phylum Rotifera; class Eurotatoria; order Philodinida; family Philodinidae; genus Didymodactylos; species Didymodactylos carnosus. Next base: position 7,379 of record CAJNOQ010005395.1, on the reverse strand, counting down.
TTTTTTCTTTTATCTTATAGACTACTTATTACGTTTCTCGATAAAAAATTATTTTTGTTCTTCCATATTCATTCGTTAACTATCTTGACTTTTTACAGCAAAGATTCTGGTCTCTTGTTCTATCGACAAAAATTCTTGAAATATATTCTGGTAAATCAACTAATAAGTCTCTTTTTTACTTTTCTGTTATTTATTTTTGTCTTTTTTTTATAAAAAAATTCATGTCTAGTTAATCGTCATTCATTCATGATGTAATGATCAGTTTGCTTTACAAGCTCCTGAGTTGTATGCCTAGTGACAAATTCTTTAACTACTGTCCGATTGGCATGCTAATTTAAATAATTACTATTTAGTCAAGTGACTAAATATAAATCCATACAGAAAATTGTTTAATTCCATGTAAGATTCTTGCTCAGAAACAACTGAGTACTTTAGTGTGTATATACTTCCTATATGAAAGAATATATTAACTAAATGAAAATTGATATGCGAACTTTTATTGCTTTTTAATAAAGTTTTGTTATTGTTCATTCAATACAAGATTTTTGATAGAAAAACAAGGAAAATTGTTTATAATTTCTTTCAAGAATTTGTTCTCGAATCTAAGTAGAATGATCAAGACCCTTTTTTTTTACGAGATTCTTGTAATTAAAATATATACAAAAAATATACTTCACAAGATTCTTGGCTGAAATTGCAAGAGACAAGGATATTTGCAGATAAATAACACAATCATCGAACAGTCTGTTGGAAAAAGGCAATAAGTCTTTTTTCTTTTCTTAAAAAAATATAACAGTGAGGAAATTTCAGGCATACAGGTAATATATTTAAAATTTGCCCGAAAATATTTTCGACAAACTTATTCTTTTCTGTTATTCTACTTTATGATTGGTTAATGACGTAGTGTCAATTTTACGTAATACGACAGTCTGGGTCATTATGACTCTAAGTTTATATTGATATGAATAAAGTAGACAGCATCAATATTTAACATTTGGAATTTCGTAACTTAAACTATCGAATATGCTCTTCTTGTAACACGTGTGAAATTACTAAAAGTTCAATGAAAATTTTGATATGATTTCTGTTGTACAATAATCTAAACTCAGTCGAATAATTATGGTAATTGTAAATTCCTGATAGTATGAAACATGAAGAGTACAGGTCAAACTGAAGTTTATTATATAAAAATTTGAAAAAAATAAAAAATCTATCCTGGTTTAACATTTAAATCCAAGAAAAACAAACGATATACATCAGAAAACATACAGATAAAACTTTTATGAAAAATAGCAAGAAAAAAGAAGAATATCACAGTATATATAAACATATATGTTAGAAGAAAAAATATATGCACTGTATGAGCCTTGAGATGAGTTCAAAGTCCTCTGAATTAGAGAGACAAGTAAATATATTTGTCAAATTTACGAAAATAATCGTGATTAATTTAACATAATTGAATATGAGTGTATGTTCATGACCACTTAAATACTATATTGGAATCGTATGTTATATCAATTAAAAGTGCTGCGAATCTGTTCTAAATGAATACAATTATCTTTATCTTATATATCAACTGGCACCTGCTTTCCAGAATCACTACAAAAAATGCTGCATAATACGTTTTTGATCACGTACTTTTATACTAGTGAAAAAACTTTTCATCAGCAAATAGTGTTTCTAGAGCTACTTCAAAACTGAGAATGTAAAACAAACGCAAAATACAAGATTGTTCGATTAATGAATCAATCATTTTATGATAAGATTCAGGTGCCTAGAAAAAAAAAAAGAAACAAGATTATAATTCATAAAATCATCATATACCATGAGCAAAACACATTTTACCTCACATTTCATTTTGTATAATTGCCATAATAATCTTCCATTTAAATGTTGAAGTCGATTTTCAAATCTACAAACAAGAATTAAAAAAATGACTGTTCATTCATTCTTTGGTTTAAATAATACGTTTTAAGATCACAAATCACTCAAAAGTCATTACAATATTTGATGATATGCAACCATTCGAACAATTCTTACATTTCTAATTTTTCTCCACTTAACCAATCATGAACATCATTTTCAGTCCATTGACGAGCGTCCATATTGTCTGTTCGAGACATTGTATATGTCGACATTGTTGTCACACTATTATACGTCATTGCTGTTACTAAATATCAAATAAAAAACTTTATAATTATATATATGCACTAATACAGTGAATGCTATTAAAAAAAAAGAAGAAACTCTTGCAAAGTGGTCTACGTAAACATGGACGACTTCTAACTCCTGAGAATGCAGTAACAATGTATAGTTAGATAATTAGTTTGTCAATGTACCGTCATGTGTTTCATTATCTGACATTCCACTGTTGATGTCTTCTATTTCACGAATTAATAAATCGAATGCTTGTTCGAATTGGAGCGTTGCAAAATTAACACAAATTTTAGAGCCCATAATAATTCCCAACCATCCCTGTGGTTTATAATTTTCCTGCATCATACACGGAATATATGCTTTGTCACACTCAACTGTATATTCAGCTTCTAAGAGAATAGTTAAATTTAGTTTAAAGTGAAACAACAATCAGTTTTTTTAGTATACCAAGGCGGCAATATCGACTGAGATGATATTTTTCAGTAATACACATTAATACTATGTAAGCGTTTTCAACAGCACTAGCCATTGAGTGCAAAACATTGCCATGAATACTGTCAACATCCATCCATACAACATAGTTTAAACGCTAGAAGAAAATTTAATTACAGTCTTGTATAAACGTATTCAAATCGTTTCTATAATTTTGTATAAATTATCCTTCATCTTTGCCAGTCACTGATTTCAAAAAAATTACATTAAATTAGTCTTTTTACCTTCAAACGTTGCGCTATTTGCAAACAAACAGATTTGGATAGATGATTATAGCTAATCATTATGTGAGCTAAAATGTGAAAAAAAAGAATTTTTCTTAGAAACATATGATGAAAATATGCCACTCTTACGATTTTTCTTTGATTTTTTCTTAGTGTCGATCTCTGAAACAACCAACGATGGTACAACTGCTGGTGATTTATATATTAAATCACCTTAAAAACAAAGAAGCATTTTCTTGTTATTATTCATTAGATTTAGTACAACAGTATACCTTCATTCTCATAGGGGATACATTCACTTGATGTTGAAACCGCTGTGGTTTCTTCTTGAACAGATAATGTGCAATCAGATGTAGTCGATGGTATAGGATACTTGCGAAGTTCACTGAACAATTCATCTAGAGTGTAAATGTTGATTAAAAATGAATAAAAATCTAGATGAGCAACAATCTTCTATAAACAGTCGCGATCAAATACATACCTTCAAGATCTTGATTTTCATCAATCGATATAACTGGGTGAAGTGAATCTGTAAAAAGAAATTAAATATATTTATCACAAAAAACTGTTGTGTTAAAAAATTTATTACTGTCAATCGCTTCTGACGGAGTATGCCTTTCTGAATTACGATCGGATCCTTTTAAAAACCAAAAATATGAACAGTTTGACATTATTATTGATTTTTTTATTATACGCTTACGATCGTCCGAAGCTTCTGCTGGCTCTTGGCTCGTTTTCTCATTTTCTTCTGAATCTAAATATGAGAATCAAACATTCACTAAAGAGGGTACGTTTCAAGCTATAAACACACTAAAACGTCTTTTTCCATCAACATTCAAGACTAGAATAGTACGATCTTTTACTTGCTTATGCCGTTTACGTTGTACTTTGACAAATAATGAAGAGTATTTATGAAAAAAATAATCACTTGAAAATTACCGTAAATTTCTTCTTCATCAGACACGATAGTTGACGTCTGTTCTGAAGGAACAGAAAGAGTTATCCCATGAGTGGTTTCCGTCAAGGAACTCTAAAACAAAACTTTTTAAAATAATGTTCGAATAATGAGCAACTGCGGTTCATACTAGAGTATCGTAGAATTCTTGGGATGTACTCGAATCATTCAAAAGTGAGGTGTCTGATGGAGTAATAGAGTAATTCACTAAAACATAGAGTGAATCGAGCTTTTTCTCACGAATGATATAATCATACCTACTATAATTTTTCAATTCTAATTCATCACTATCCATTTTTGGTGTTTGACTGGCGTCTTCACGACACCAGTCGTTATTTGTAGCAGTGATACAATGCGTTGAACTCAGGATGAAGGCTAATAATCAAAATAATCTGAAATAATTGAGAAACAGTGCATTAATATGCAAGAATTTTCTGAAAAACCATTGATGTGCTTTTCTATTCGTATAAGAGGGTACACAACGAACGAGAGATGATCTTCGAGTATTCATTTACAAACTTATAGCATAAATTATTGGAATTAATAAATAAGCTTTCATAGAATTGTAATACTTGTAATTTTTTTTTTACTGAAATGCTCGATTTTTATACCAAATGTTATACAACTTTGAGAAAGCTTGTTCGTTCAGTTACAATAATTTGTGTATATACATTTGTAACTTAATATTCTCTGATAAACTGATATTATTTGAATTTGCTACTTCGAAAGTCTGTCTGATCTAAATCTTCCATGTCTCATCGGAAAGAATCTAACAAGAGAAACGAATGTGTTGAATTCGTAACCTCGATCATAAACGATTCATTAAAAATCTGTAACGGTGAAGTGCGCAAATACCTGAAGACCTTATCTAGTAAAGTATATTTTGTTTTACTAGAAACAGAGTATTCAAATATTATTTTCTGTAACATTTTTTCTTGTAAAACATCTAATGTTGTAGATGTTAAGGCTTTTAAATAAATACACGAAATGTAAGAAACGTTATTTGCTTTTTTTATTACTCCATCTATTAAAAATATGATTAGCCAGTGGAGTTTTTTTGCGTTCTATTGTTATTTTTTTCGTAGAACTATGATACACGTAGTTTAAAATGAGTAAGAAATTTTTCTATGACTGATTGTCTTATTCATCATCACATTATTTCTACAAATGAGTCTATTCTTTCAATATCATACGTCCTTGAGGTAATGAAACGGAAAATAGTCTATACACAAAACTGAGCAAGAAAGCATGGAATGTAGACTATGATCTATGTAGACAAAAAACAAAATACCATAGGAGAAAAATTGTTTGAGTTAAATTCTATTTGAAACTAAAATTTCCTTTATATTTATTTTTATAAAAAGTTCATGAATGAAAAATATCGGTCGTTAAGTGGGAAGTATTTTTGTTTTAAAAACAGAAATTACGAACTTTTATTTCATGAATTCTACATGTCTCCCTCAAATTTTTTCTTTCTATTGTTTTGCATTTACCTTAAAAAAAATTCTGAATATGCCTCTGTCGTACTTAATATTACTTTAAGCCCTCGTAAGAAATATCAATTTTCGCCAAAAATGCTGTTTTTTAAATAAGTACATGATTTAATAGCCTGACGTTGTCCTCTTTCTAATGTATTAAGTTCTATGTCCTGAACTAGTCTTTTTGAGAGTTTTTCAAAAAGGTTTCTGAACACGATTGTAAAAAAGAATGTTTTCGAATTTTTGATGCTTATCATTATTTGGGTAATTAAAATATCAAAAATTCGCTTCTGTTAACTTCTACCCACATCCGTTTTCGTCATTTTAAGACCGTCACGAGCTCTTCACGACGTTTCGTTATCGAGAAATCTTGCAGCTACGAATAGTCCCATTTTGACCACTATCTCACGAACGATGATAGGTGGAGTCAAAAAACAAAATTTCGTTACCATATCTTGGCATGCCCAATATTCCATGAAATTTTTGTCTAGATCAGACTTATACTTTCGGAGATAGATTTTTGACGGGGTGACCTTAATTCCAAGTATGTAATTTGTTGATCAATTGATTGAGAATTTCGAGTGTCACAATGTCTCTTATAGAATAGAATATCGAACGATTTTACTTGTGGAAATTTAAAAGTTGAAAAAACACTACTTTACTATTTAAGATACGAAGTATATTGACTACTCTGCATTCTCTGATTTTTTTCCTTCCGTTGATTTCCTACTTACGCTTGGTTTCTCTGTTCGAGATTATTCCATCTAAATATACGTTGTCATCAACGTAACGAATTATAAATCATAAATAAAAAAAACTAAGTGCCTGAAGAGATTAATAGGCAAAAAGTTGGTTGACGAATAAGGTCAACATGTACGATTATTTTGATCTTATTTAAGCGCACGAATGCAAATTTTGAGTTAAAAGTATTTGCAATTAGCCTAAATTCTTTCAGTACTTCACTAGACAGAAACATGACATAAGTAGCCACACACGTTGTTGTCTATTTGATGTTCTAAATGGGGTAGAAATTGATAACATGTCATCCGACGACACGAATGTCTGAAGACTTTTTTTTACAAGGGATAACAGAAAAACGTCGATTAATTCCACGAACAGCTAAGTTCCCATACTTTTCTCTTGTACAATTATTATTAACGTTCTTTTTGTTTTAATGTAAATATCAGTAATATACGCAATAACAATGAAGTGAATATGTTATAGAGAAATTACAGACTCAGGGATTCTATGAAATCATAAGGTGACCAGAGACTCATAAACATAAATACCTTGTCCTAGGTTAATACATGTTACAAACATTGAGGTTCGAAAATAGCCTCTTTTAAATATGTGACGAACAGTCTAGTTTTATTGGCTTGACACAAAGCTAGTACGTGGTTATTATCCTTTTCGAAAAACGAGGCGGCTCGGCAAAATGCTTATTACATTTGAACGAAAAGGGATATAGACATGCGGTTTTCATCGTTGGATAGAGAACATCGGAGGATGTACGCGTATGCAAAAACTAGGCTTCCAGGTAAGGTTTTAGGATTTTGATTTTCAAACAGTGCAATCGACAGTCCGAACCGAGATCTACAATTCTAGACCAATCGTAACTGTCTATCTCTTACCACTCAGGAGCTATAAACATTTTCCCGAGATCCCCGATTTCGGTCAGTTGATCTTGAGTGATCCTAAACAGGGCCGTAGCAAGGGGGTAGGCAAACAGGGCACGTGCCCACCCCTTGAGATTTTACTTCAGTGTATAATATATACTAAATTTATAGGTGATAAATGCCGTGTGGAGATAAAACGCAAGAAAAAGTGCTCGACCTAGCTTTAACATGGAAATTCAGACTAGCAACGATGGAACTTTTTTGTGGATGCCCACCCCGTACCAAATTTCTGGCTACGGCCCTGATCCTAAACTGGGTGAAGATAGGAGTAATCGGCCCGCTGAGTCGAGTGGTGATGTTTACTTTTAGTCGCAAACCGACCTAAAGTCAGTATATCAAGATTTTTAAATTAAAGCATTCTACCGCTATGTTGCGTATAGAGCGAAATCTTGATATA
>CAJNOQ010005394.1:0-15405 GCA_905250885.1 Didymodactylos carnosus | reverse complement strand
TGCATAACAATACTAGCGATCACCTAACCGATGACTGGTTCACAAGTTGATATTGACGACTTTATTCAAATCGTTACCTTCTTTTAAGTGCAATACTGAGAGATAAGTTTATACACGTACGCTAATACATGTACCGTACCAACGATCATCTAACTGATGAATGACGCACACGTTGGTTCTGTTCCAAAAATCTTGCATACTCTAATGTCACCCCTTAAACACGACCTATGACATAAGCAATGGAATCGCCATGACCCATGGCATTAATCACATACAGCATGAATGATCTCCTCTATCACTTCATTCAAATATTTCACATATTTTACGCCTAACACTCACAGATGAGCACAAACATAGACGGTAATATCATAATGACCACTACTGCAGATAGCCTAACCGCTGAATGGTCCACAAGTTGACGTTGAAATTGGTTCTGTTCAAATAAAATGCGATTTCTTACTTCACAACTTCAACATAGATGAGGCATCACGATGTCATTGATCACATATAGAATGAATATTCCCCTTCATGCCTTTATTCTCATATTTTATGTCTTCGAAGTTCAATACTGGAAGGTAAGTTGATACATCGACGGTAATATCGCGCCGAATTTTGTTTCGGCTTACGTTACTACTGAATGATGCACAGCATAGTTCTGTTCAAATACTTCACACATTTTAAGACTAACACTAAGACATGACCGCATACATATAGGGTAACATCATGATGAGCCGTGTTGATGATCACCTAACGAATGAACTATCCTGAAATTGACGTTGATGGCTTTGTTCAAGTATTTCAGATATTTTCATGTAACGCTGAGATTTGGGGTCCTGTATATAGGCTAACATCATGATCGCGACTACTGTCAGTCACATAACCGACGAATGATGTACAAGTTGATTCTATTCAAATATCTTGCACCTTCTTACGCTGGAACTTGAACATAGATGTGGAGCTGTTCGTACTGAGCAGTTGTCATTCATGACATATAGAATGAATGGTCTGCTTCAGATTGGTTTTATTCATATATCATGTATCGTCTTAGATCTGAAGTTGAATAATAGGTGCGGAGATAGCCACTAAGATCATCATAACTACTGTCATTGATCATATATAGAATGAATGATCTGGTTCAAATTGAGCATGTTTCTATCCAGATATTTCATGTATTTTACGCTTTCAACTTTTAGATGTGGTCCTACATAGGCTGTAATATCATAAGAACACTAACGACGAGCACCTAACTGATGACTGATCCACAAATTTACGTCCATGACTTAATTCAAATATTGCATGCCTTTTAAGTTCAATACTGACAGATGAGTTTATACATATGCGATAATATCCTTATGAACACTACTGATGATCACTTTACCGATGAATGATGCGCAAGTTGGTTCTGTTCAAATATGTCCCATCTTCTTACATCGCAAGTTGAACCTACATGAGGAGATAGTCACTACGGTGATCATGAGCAATGTCACTGGTCACATGTAGAATGAATGATCTCCTTGAAGTTGGTTCTATTCAAATATCTTAGATGTTCTTACACCGGAACTTGAACATAGTTGAGGAGATCGTCACTAAGATCTTGGTGAACTATGTCATTGATCACATATCGAATGAATAGTCTCATTGATGGCTTTGTTCAAGTATTTCACATATTTTAATGTAACACTCAGATTTGGGCTAATACATATACGATAATATCATGATAAACACTACTGACAATTACGTAACCGATGAACAATCTACACGTTGATGGCTTTATTCAAATATTTCAGATCTGTTTAGTTCAATACTGGAAGATGAGCTGTTGCATAGCGGGTAATATCGCAGGCATTAACGTTCGTGATGACCCCACTACTGAATGGTCCTCATCACGTTGCTTCTATTCAACTAACGTGCAACATCTTACATACCAACTTGAACATACGTCAGGAGATAGTCACTAAGATGATCATGAGCAATGTCATTGATCACATATACAATGAATCTTCACCTTCACGTTCAGCACATTGATGGCTTTATTCAAATATTTCAGATCTATTTAGTTCAATACTGGAAGGTGACTTTGCACATAGAGGTTAATATAAGGATGAGCGGTGCTAAGGGTCATCTTACTGATGAATGATCGGCAAGTTGGTTCTATTCACGTATCTTGGATGTTCTTACATCAGAGATTGAATATAGATGAGGAGACAGTTAGTAAGTTCATCATGAACAATGTGACTGATCATGTGTAGAATGAATGGTCTACTTTATGGCGTTGTATGGATCGTGTTGCTGTTGTATGCTTTGCATCAAAACTAGACTGACGTTTTTTCGGAGCTGAAAAAGATAACTTATTTAGAAGAAAGTTGAAAACTTGAGATTTTAAGTACAGGAAGCGATTATTAGAAGTCGAGAAAGTCTAAGTTTTTCGTTACTTAAAGGTTCCTGCACTTTTCCACTTAGCTAATTGAGGTTAAGCGATTTGGATGGCTATTAGAGTAACTGTGGTGTATTTTTTAGTCAGGGTAATTTTATATGGTTAAGTGCAGAAGGAAAGTTGTGTGCCTCATATAGTTGAGGTTTATCTTGTACGTTCTTTCTTAATATTCATCGACGACGAAGCGAATGATTAGCGTCATATATTATTCATGTATAATTCTGTTGAAGTTGTAGTAGTTTGGCTAGAAGAATAATTAGTTCTTGTTAAGATTCATTTAGCTCGTATGCCAGCCGGATCATTATCAATTTAAATTGGTGTAATTTTGCAGTATGACCAACTTGTTGGACAAGATCGTTTAATTGTCGTTTTAACTGTCAATCTCTTTTTCATTTAATTTTGCCTATCAATTATGGCTATGTTATAGAATTTGGTTAATGACGTGTTTTTGTTTCAACAAATTGATCAATATAGCGGTAAGCATCGCTTCACTAGTGATTTAGTTGGTAGTAATAGGTTTTTAAGTATTTTGTTTGATATTAAAATGTTTGTTTAATTTGGCTAATGCATTTTAACTTTTTATCAGTTCTTGTAAACACGTGATCCACACACATATCAGCTCTGATGACGTTAGCAAGGGGTTATTGTAAACAGACCAGTGCTTGCCGACTCTTTCCATGATCAAAGCCTATATTAAACCCTTATTAATAAGCGTAAAAACATGACAAAAATGACGGTTCGCAGCTGTAAACTCTAACTTTTTTTTGCATAAACATGCAAAGTGGATCTGAAAGTCAATTTTATCAATTACCTTTCATTTCTTAGTTGCTGAAAAGAATAAAACGTCATAGTACAGCTGCTTGCAGTGATTTTTTTCTATTTCTCTTAGCAATAAAAATAATTTGCGACGCTCTTAGTAATAGTAATTGTAAGCAGTGGAAAAACCAGCTTTTTTTAACGTTCTTAAGGCAACTAGTCCAGAGGTGGACAAGTCCTAGTCCGGAGTGAGAATGAGTCCGGACTGATAAGCTTTTGTGACTGCACTGTGACTGGACTGAGAACTGATTATTTTCGCAAGCGTGACTTATTTTGTCGTCCTTCAACTTTTGGGCTTTAGTGTAGAGAAAAGTCTTTGAGATAGGCGTTTAAAGAAACAGTGTCATTTTGGTAAAAAGATGCACGATAAAACATGTAATCATGGGAGCGAATGGGAAAAAGTTTTGGCTCGAACTGATGTTCATAGGACTGAGACTTGACTCAGACTGAAAGCAGAGGACTTGCCCATCCTGGACCAGTCGTATTTTAGTACTCGTGAAATGGAAAATTTATTTTTACCGTCCTTTTTGAGCCTTTTATAAAGCAAAAATGTCACTTAATGATAAAATGAACGGCTAAACCTAGAAAAGTTTTACAAAAAACTTTCGTAATAAAAAATAATATAAATTATATGTAAGTTTAGATGTTTTGTACTCACTGTTTGATCGTCTAGGTAAATCATGTCTTGAAGACGGCTCATGCATAAAAATACTTCTATGCTGATTTCTTCTTGCTAAAATAAATTTAAAAATGATTGATCAATAAAATAAAATATACGTGTAACACACATTGGGATGTATTTCGATTTATTTGTAATCGTTCACACAAATTATATAAATAATTCATCACAATACACTATGGAAACCCTCGCGTCAAAGCATAAATGAATAGGATTCTCGTGTAGAAAGTAGAATTTTTGTTTTCGTTTTTCTTGGTTTAGCTGGAATGGAAGCCCAAGGCTGTTCTACTTTTCTCGTAGTAAAATTCCGTTGAAAAAGTAAACTATTTTTTTTCGTAATATTCACGCATTGCGGTCTGTTCAAAGAAATGATAGATTTAACATGAAGAAATTTTTTCTTATCTTTTTTACTTTGATTATTTGTTGTTGTTTTTTGTTGTTTTGAAAAATAACTTTCCAATGCAGCACTGGTAGGGTTCCGTTGTCGAATAGCAGCTCCATCGAATGGTGGTTGTAGGAGAAGAAAAGGTGGTTGTTTTTCTTTTAAATGGATGATATGAGGACCATCAGCGGGTGAAACTACACTTGCCACGTGGAAATATGAACCTGGAAGTAGTAAAATTTCATCTACTGTTTTAAAATACGAATGTGCTCGGATCGATTTTCCATTTGATGTTTCGATTGAGAATAGTGTTCTTACACCTGATTTGCCTAAATATTGAGGTAATTCCAAAATTTTTAGTGTTGATGTACAAGAACTTAACGACCACCACACTTTCTTATCACCATGTGAGTAATCACCTGAAACGATAAAATCACAAGTAAAAGATGGTGAAAATTTTGATTACACGGGCACACATACTGCTTATATCAGCATTCACGCCTCTCCAAACTGTCCGATGTGATTCAGATGGTAGTTTATATAAAGCAGTAAACAGTAACTTCAAATAGCGAAACCACGGTATGAGATTTCCACGATCAGCTTGTCTCAATGCACAATTTAAAATAGAATAAAGACTTTCTTTTGACACGCTCCATTCCATTGTGTACAAATAAATCGCTGCTGACTCATCTTGAGTCAGACCATCACTAGGCTCTTTACAGTTTTGTTTTGCAACCCATATCTGTTGCGGTAAATCTTTCAGAATTGTATTAAGAGGCTCACAAGCTTCCTCTAACGGGAGAAGAGGCTCTTTTTCATAGCCAATAATTGGAGTTAACATTTGTTTTGGTTCTTCTTGAAGGTTTGCCACAAAACGTGAATTAAGTAGTTTAACATTGAAAGCCATTTTCTCTCAAAAACAAAAATATTCAAGGTTATATCTGAATCCGTTATTCTAAAACATATAACGTTTGAAAACTTTAGTTTCTGAATCTTTTTGAAATGAATGCTTTTCACAGTAGTAAAAGTCAGCAGTGTTTCTTCTTGTTCTTGCTATATGAATGTGTTTTTCTTTTGTCATAGGTACAAAGGTGCGACGTGACTGATATTGACCGAAAAGGAAAAATGTCGAATTTAACCATTTGGCTGTTTCCTTTGTTGAACAAGAATTCAAACTTGATTGATAGTAGCAAGATAGTCGAGTGGGTACTGCTGACATCCGGGCACTTTGACAGACTTGCAACAAAGCGAATGAGCAATGAACAGTTATTTACAACAAAACAAAGAACGAAACTAAGAGAGTGACTAAATTAGAAGATTATGACAAATGCTACTTTGTGCACACATATGAAAAACTGTTGTCACATCTGTAATCTTTCATAGATATTTACATATTTATTTAGCGAAGGTTAGACGTAGCCATGATTACTACAATAAGTAACAAAATAGTTGCTTTTGACGACACATTGTTACATAGAAGAAAAAAATCCAAAAGAAAGATAAGCGCATATAGAAGTAATAAATATAGAGGTTCTTAACGATTTACCAAAAGTATTTCAATCTTTTCAACACATTATGCGTGAAGTTAACCGCTCCACCGTACTTAGCGGTTTTAAATGTGTTGTATATTTACTATCAAACTAAAAAGAATTTTCACTATCTCCTCGGTCGCTTTCTTCATGTTGTGTTCATTGTGCTGATCAATAATATCTGTGATCTTTTTGCTTATTTCATCGATTTTCAAACATTCACACATCATAATCGATTATCGAGGGTTATTCATCAATCGGTAGTCCACAGTGGTAGTGAGTGACTTAAATAATAAATTTTTGCTCCACGTTTGTGTTGGACAAGATTCATAGCTGATACAGATTTATGATGAACAAGTACATCCGACACAATTTGTTTATTTTATAAGTAAACTGTATTGTATATATGTAATACTAGGCTATACTTTAAGTTGCTGTGTGAACAACGACTAAATTAGGAAAAAGACTAAGCATAGCTTCAACGTATCTATAGTTCGGATGAAAAGAAAATATCGATCAATCTAAAAAATAAGCTTTATGAATGGCAAAGGTTTCATAGCAGAGTCGCCAACAAAATGTCTTCTGAAACCAGTCTTCTAAAAAACGACTGTAATATACAGACATTTTTAATATATATTGCACTAAATATTAATGCACATTTCTATCACTTCCTATTCATAAAAAAGTTTCCTTTATATGCCAAATGATTCTCTAAAAAGTGTGTATTTATTGGACAAGAAAATAAATGATCTCGGAAAATTAGCAGAATGGATCCCGTATATAAAAAGAAGGCAGAAAAGATATCGGAAAAATAAATTTATCCGTTTCTGCATAAAAGATCTCGCAAAACACAAGAAAAAAGGCATATCAATTATTAGTCTTACTAGTCTCTTACGTTGACGTTTCATATGAGACTTGGAAGCTCGATAGTGAACATAATCCTCTGGTAAGCGAATAGATTGAGTTCAACTCTTAACATGAACAAAAAATTTCTTAATATGTCTTTTCCAGAAGGTACATCAAAGCGACTATAATGTAGCTAAAGGGGAACATACTTCAGTATCTTCCATGCGACTTAAGGAAGACAGACGGATGTGACTACAACAGGTAGTAGTAAAATGTGTCTTCGAAAGAAATGAAGTTATGTGAGTAAATGGGAACCGATTTCGGCGCTTCTAGAAGTTACATTTTTATTAGAGCATGGTTAGAATACCGAATAATTCATAGGCGATTTATGAAAATAATTAGAGCCAAATGGTTGGTGGAACCGAAATTTTTTCTCGTTGTCATACAAGAAATGGCCGATGGATGATGTATTTCTTGAACATAAACAAGATTTTTAACAAGATGTATATTGAAAATGACAAGAATTTCAAATAATCATGAATCATCAATTAATATCAGCTTCGAAACGTGTTCAAAGTTCAAAGCACAAGTGTAAAGATTTATAAAAACAGTCAATAAAAGCTTATCAGCGCCAGACCTTGGGTCTAAAGTGCAACCCATCCGTTCAGACGTGACGGATTCAGGTGAGGCTGGATGAAATCTATGGCCTGAGTATGTACGCTGATATTATTTTGTTTTAATTTGTTTAAGTGATTAAATTGACGTTCATAATCGATGAAGTCGAAGTGTACGCCTTTAGTCATTATCGACTTTAGTTTCTGTTTTAGACAGTTGCTACAGAGATTTTAAGCTTCCAAACGAGATTCTCATAACTTTCGTTATGTGTTCTGAAGTTTAAGCTTGCCTCCCAGGTGAATGTAAATGAGATGTTAATGAGCTATTAATGGCCAATTAATGATATAACACAAGAATGATCAATTAATGGTAGAAAAATGACCTAGGTATGATTTTTATTAGTCATTTTATGATCATTATTAAAAATGATATAAAAATTGGCATTAATATTAAAATTGGTATAATATAACTGTAACAACGAGATCGCAACGTGGTCAAGACACATGTTTTCACCCCCGATCGTCATTTATACAGTCTTTTTTCTTGTGTTTTGCGAGATCTTTTATGCAGAAACGGATAAATTATTTTTCCGATATCTTTTCTACCCTCTTTTTATATACGGGATCCATTCTGCTAATTTTCCGAGATCATTTATTTTCTTGTCCAACAGATACACACTATAAGGAAGAAGGTCATGCACTAGCGTAGAAAATTAAACGTGGATGAAAAGTGTAATTAGATCAATAAAACTCATGTAGTATGTCAAAAATGCGGTAAAAATCGATACATGTTTCAATTCCATACAGCACCAAGACGTTTTTCTCATACAAAGGCAGGTCGATATTTCTAACTGCATTCATTATGACCAGGTTCTTAAATGTTTGTTTCACTGTTAGATTAAATTAGAATGTTAGAAACGACTATCAGTTCCAAAATACAAGAGCAATGGTCATTGTTTGAATAACTGAGCATCAAGTAAAGATAGAGAAAAAAATCCAAGAATCGACTGAAAACCAATTCATAACTCAGACAAAATCCATCTGAAAACTAACATTGCCACAAGATCTGGCATAGTCGATAACCTATGTTTTCATTCATTTCTAACCCTAAACCGAACGGCAGAGGGCTGCTAAGGCTTCAGGAAAAATGTCCATAGCTCTCGAACCATCGGTTTTCAAGATGTCCCTCGGATCCAGTTTTGTAGAGGACACTTCGGACTATATATGCTTCCAAAAAGATAAATAGATTCCTATTTGAATTTCGGATAATTCAAGCTAGTTTTTCAACGATCCGAAAATCGGTTTTGCTTGTAGAATGATCGCCTGGAGTCTTGGCTATCGAGTAGCGAAAACCGCAAGTCTCTATCTCTTTATTTGATGCTGAGTTATTCTAAAAATGATCACTACTCTTGTATTTTGGAACCGATAGTAGCTAATGTTAGAAAGGAAAAATACACAGTTGGTTGCAATTAGTTAACCTATATAAAATATCATTCTAACAATATCTAAATCATTTGTTTCATGTAAACATTTAGCTGAAACTATAGTTTCACGATGACGACTATATATACTATTATCAACAGTTTATGTAAATGGATTTGTTATTTTAAATATTGATCATCTGAATCATTCAATATTGCTGAGCCACCACGTTCATTCCAACACAACCGACATGTACATTTAATGCATAATTTCTAATTTTAAACGTTTTATTATATATGAAGAATTTTTTAGTCTATACAATAATTGTTTATGATTTACATGACTATATTGATCAATATGAGATGAATGTGAATTTATGTGGAATGATGAAAAGGTTTAAAATAAATAAATAAACAATATATAAAACAAGAATACCGAAAGAAAAAAGATCAAAAGTCTGACAACAACAGTGTAGATAAGTTTCTTCTTCAGAAAACGAAAGCTGTCTTTTGTCAGAGTAGAAAATATTCAGTATGCTTTGTGAAATCTGAAGAATATTTAATCATGATTAAAAAGTATCAGTGATACGTAAATGTTTACGCATCATGATTAAACTATTAGGCGTAATTAATCAGTATGGTCGTGGTAGAGTTAATCCTTCGACTTTTTAACATTATAATAGTTACATTTTGACTACTGTCTGTCACTCTATTTAATAAAGTTATTGTTATCTAAAAAAGGTTTTCTTCTTTTCTCCTATTTTTATCACTTATTCTATGTTCTCTACAGCATTCTAACTCTGACGTGTGTCTAGTTTTATCAATCATAGGTTTTAACCAGTAATTGAAAATGTTAGTGTTATACTCGGAATGCACTGTTTAACTAAAGGATGAACATTACGCCCGTGTGGCTCAGTGGCTAGAGCACTGGTCTAGTAAACCAGGGGTCGAGAGTTCAATTCTCTCCTCGGGCATAATTCTTTTTCTCTTTCTTTTCTTTATGCATTCTTCAAACAGAAAAGAATAAAATAAAAAGATACAGAATAGAAGAAATAATGTGCATATAAAGTTTCTAATATATTTTATAAAAGTGTACTAACACTTCATTTTGGTTAACGTTGATAATATAGGGGCAACAAAATTCGCTAAAATAAAGATGAATATAGAAGCCACTAATTAATATTTAACATATTATTTTTCACGACTTAGCTTCTCAGGCTAAAAGTTTTTCAAATTAAAGTTAGTTTTTTCGATGTTAATCATGAATCTGATATATACTTGGAAGTTCTTAGTAGATTTTTAAAGATCTGGTCTCCAGAGACCCATGATGAATCTGCGGATCAATGGACTCTGATCTAGCCAGTTTGTAACGCTCATCGAGTTACGTCTGCGATTTTTAGCACTACCGAGTGAGACAGTAAACCTCAAGATCGATTGACTTTATTCTAGAATATAAGATATGCTTGTTCTATTCATCACGTTATACATGTAAATAAATGATTGATTGCATGATGTAACATCAAATAGAAGAAAAAAAAGGGCATTTTATGAAACTTTTTTGTTATCAAGTTAGGATAGCTCCTGTTTTTCTCACCAACTTGTTAAAAAATTCTTGAATATAAATATACTAGTAGTTCTAATTTAATATTTGCCATGAAACTTTATTTGTATTAACTAATCCATCATCATTTTCTCCTGTTATCGCTTTTATAATTTCTCGTACATTTTGCTCCGTTGCAAAGTCAATGACATTGTCATAATCACATTTAGGTGCACCATCACATTTCTTACCAGCACATGGCTGACATGTATCAGCTATCGTAAAAACTTTGTTGTATTTCCCCCCGTTTACTGTTAATCGTATTTGTTTTCCACACCATGGTATACTATTTGGTTCAGCATCTTTATACTTGTTTATCCAATCTGAATCAGAGACACCAAACAATCGGGGATTAACAGCCACTACTTTTGAACGATCATAGTGATTACCACATTGTAACGTTTGATCATCTTCAAAATTTGTAAGTGTCACTTTATCGCCAGCATTACTTCTAGTTTTTGGTAGATGATCGATGGTAGCACGTAACCGAAACTTATTTTTATTACTCGAATAGTAAGTGAGTGCATGCATGGAACCAATAAAATAAAGCAGCAGAAAAGTCTTGCATTGAGCAAGAGTTGCCATATCTTTGAAAAGAGATGTCAAAATATGGAGAACTACATGGTAAGAAAAAAAGCGTCCACTAGAAAACGTCCACGAGAAAGCATAGTAAAAATAGCGTGGACAAGAAGCGTGGACAAGATAAGTGATAAGCATCGTATTTACAGCTTGATTCACTTATTTTCAACAGTTTTTGTCCGTTGACTGTATTTCTACCAAACATAAGACGTGTATTATTCTTATGTGGCTGGATAGAGCATTCATTTCTCTATTGAACTGTATATTTTGTATCTGATTTATTTCTCAGCTTGGCCGAATTAGTGAAATAGAATAGAATAGAATTTAGTGAAATTCTAAAAGCCTTCAGAAAACCCTTTTTCATGGTAACATTTAGCTGCAAGGGGAATATTTAACTGAAACTAAATCCAATTGGCACGGAAATGGATCTTTCAGATTGAAGAGATCTATCAAAGCCGTGTTTGTACAAAGCATTGAATGAATCTGTGGTATATTCGAGGAGAAGGTTTAATTTACATTTTAATTCACCTGGCACTTTTCGTTACAGAAATGAAAAAGCAGGTTTTAGGGCTATTCGTATAATGTAGAATTTATGTAAAAGCTCTCAGCTACACCAGACTCAAATTAAATAATTCAATAGAGAAATGAACGCTAAATCTATCCATATAAAAACGAAAAAGATTTATAAGTCTAGTGGATTATAATCACCTGAGAAAAATACGGAATAGCCTATGGCAAAATGTTTTTTGAAAACTTTTAGAATTTCACTAAATTCTCGACCAAGCTGAGAAATAAATCAGATACAAAATATACAGTTCAATAGAGAAATGAATGTTCTATCCAGCCATGTAAGAATAAAAAGCGTCTTATGTTCAGCAGAAATACACTATTAGTGCATCTTTTAAATACTATTACTGTTAAATTAAAGACTATTACGGATACAACTCTTTAATGTCAACTTACCTGGTGAATATCAGGTAGAAACAATCTTGGTGTCTTATTGAATAATAAAGTACGATTCTATTTCTTACACCACAGGCACAAAATATACTAATGTTATATCATATTTTTAATGATAAGCCACTTACACTGTATAAAGAATACTGTATATAAAAACTTCCTCATTTGGTATGAACTTTATGCAAATAATTTTGAAAAATAAACTCCTGAAAAATAAAGTTCTTGACATTTCGCGTAGTTGTCTTATTCATTTCGCCTGTGTGTGACTTATCCTTTAAAAATCACTTATGTTGATGATGTTACTTGTTCGAGTCGCCGGCATTAATAAAAAAAGTTTTCTCGCCGCATTTATTCATCCTAATGTCAAAAAACAACATTCTCAGTCGATGGTTTTTGGAAGAACATGTGTTCGGGCCTGTCTTTGGCTCATATCAATTGTAAAAATGGGTTACCAGATTCAATCTGAATTCATATGAACCATAGACAAGCACAAAACTTAAACTTTCTATCATTTTGACATCTTTCTAGTGTTTTTGACAAACAAAAAGGCAACTTTTTGCTGCTAAAATACATTTTTCTATCGTGCATTTTTTAAAAAACTAAAACTATTTATTCGATTTTTTTTTTGTTCAGATGATCTACACAAGCGCCGACTTCCAATTTTCACAGAACATTCGATTCATCCATTACTCATGACTAAACCATTCTTTAAACCAAAAGGCATTCTTGTGTACTTTTTTAAACCTGCATGTGTTCTAAAAGCTGTTTTCTCTCCGATCAGATATTGAGTGTATTTGATAAAATCTTTTATTCGGATTGAATGTACTAAATCACACTTCTTTTCGATAAAATGTGTAAGAATATCTTCAATCCGAGAAATCGAATATTGGCTCGATTTTGTTATCAAATTCAATTTTCTGTAATCAATGTGCATTTGAGTACTACCATTTTTTTGTGACGAAGGCTGCTGGTGAAGATCAAGGGGAAGTGAAATCTTCTAAGATACCTTGGACTTCTAACCATATTATTTCGTTCCTCATTAATACATCCTCTTCGTGTGACGCATGACATAGTCTCTGTAAAGCTGTGTGTCCAGTCTCAATTTTCATTTTATATAGATCAGTAAATAAATGATTGATTGCATGATGTAACATCAAATAAAAGGAAAAAAAGGGCATTTTATGAAACTTTTTTGTTATCAAGTTAGGATAGCTCCTGTTTTTCTCACCAACTTGTTAAAAATTCTTGAATATAAATATACTAGTAGTTCTAATTTAATATTTGCCATGAAACTTTATTTGTATTAACTAATCCATCATCATTTTCTCCTGTTATCGCTTTTATAATTTCTCGTACATTTTGTTCCATTGCAAAGTCAATGACATTGTCATAATCACATTTAGGTGCACCACCACATTTCTTACCAGCACATGGCTGACATGTATCAGCTATCGTAAAAACCCTTACAAGAAAAAAATAACATTGAATTAATCTTGGTAGCTTTCAGTTGTATTTCTACTGCAACTGTCCCTTCGTCGCAGTCATTAGTTCAGTCTTACTAAAACATATGAAAATCAATTACCTTGAACGAATTGCAGTTTGCGCCTACTTTGGTATAGATCACTAATGATGTCTTAACCTTATGAATTAATTCTAGTATCTCTGAAGTTCTGGAGTTCTAACTCTAAGCATTAAATAAACAAAAACTCAAGGAAATGTTTTGTTTAATCTGACGTGAGAAAGATATCATTATTTTCTATTTTACCGCGCGCGAAGTGATAGTCTCTTATTTTTAAACATTCAATAAGGATTATTCAACAAATACTGAAGGTGGTTATTGGCGAATATCGCTGAGACATTCCCCAATCGACAATATGGCGAATATCTAGTGGCGAAAGTTGAATTGGCGAAACGGGGCTTTACCCTTTTCTTTCATCTTTTATTGAATTGATTATCATTACAAAGAAAACATGAAGATTCAAATGTTATATTCGACGTGACCATTGAGAGACGTTTTGCCACCACATATTTCGCTTACTGAGTGGACCTTTTCATCAGGTGGCAAAACGTCTCTTAACTAGTCATATATATCATCATCCTATATATGACTGCTTAAGAGACGTTTTGCCGCCACATCAACCGTAGTCTGTCAAGTGAAAAGTCTATCAAGTGAAACTTTTTGACCCAAAGTTTTTATATTTTTGGATTCTATGATCAAAAGTGGGGTTATGAAAAAATTTTCAGGTTCTTTGGACTTGATTTCACCGAGTTATAGAATTTATAAAATTAATTGTGTCGAAGATTTTCAAAAAAGTGACTTCCGTGATATTTTGTCTAGAACTTTGTCAAATTTTATTCGTTCTATGAAAACTGGAAAATATTGGAGTAAGATCAATGATAGTTCATGTCACTTCAAACTATTATTATCACACAAAAAACCAAAATAAGTATTGCACATCCGTATGGATAAATGATCAGAAAATGGTTTGCATGATGATCTAACTGTATGGAGGTCCTGATTGTAGAACCTCTTGTTTTGGTCAAGTAACGTAACAAAAAATTGAATTGAGAAACAAGTCAAGAAAAATGTCTAATCGTTTCTTCTGGTGCCTTCCTTTCAGCCAAAGGAATAATGTATCACGTACTATGTGCAATACTTATTTTGGTTTTTTGTGTGATAATAATAGTTTGGAGTGAGATGAACTATTAATCAACGCTATGATAAATCAATTTTAGTGTTCCTGTTCTTATCAGCGGTAGCAATGGGTAAAGGCCCGTTGGAACAAACTTATCTCTTCTGTTACGCCATCAAAAGAGAAATACCCATGATGTGAAAGCTTTCTATTCTCATCTGTCACTTTGAAGATAATAATATATATTAGACAAATGCAACACAAAAGGAATTCCTTGCAATTATGGCTGTTTTTCGATATCATTTGACTTTACTTCTATATTTCTTTACACTAGAACATTATTTAGTACTGATCATAGCACAAAAGCGAGCTGGCTTCACGAATGAATTCGATATAAAACAAGTTGATTCTAATCGATGGTCAAGCGACCGTGAATATTTGGTTTACGATAAGCTGAAGAACATAGTTTATCGAATAACCGGAAAAGCACACGAATCAAGCTCAATGCTAAGAAAGTCTGATGATGAAACAATAGGTCAAACAGACAAACATTCAATTAAAATACTTGAGGATTCTAAAAATGGAACAAAATGGAATCAAATTGAAATACAAACAAAAATTAAGTGGCCACTTTTAGTGCATAAATATCGAATGAATTATAACAATAAATCAATTACTTATGAACCTTATGGTATTTTTAAGGGAGATGGAAATTTTAAAGACGAATTAACAGGAAAACGCTATGGAAAAATGTCAAGCTCATTATTCGTTCACCGTTGGAGATTAAAAATGACAAATGATGTCCGAGAAGAATTTCTTTTACTTATCGCAATTTATACCATCATCCAAATAGAATAACACAAACAAACTATTACTCAATTATAAACTAATCCTCCTTCACTTCATGATTCA
>CAJNOQ010005393.1:0-15407 GCA_905250885.1 Didymodactylos carnosus | reverse complement strand
AAAATATTATGCTGCAGATAGAGTAGAGTCGTGGCTACATTTTAGTAAAAAGAAAACGTTTTCATCTCTCTTAGGTCAGGAGCTATTGATATTGTACGAAAAAGAGATAAATCGCTTAATTCTCACGAACTATCTAGTAAAAGTGGTCCAAACCTGGTGGGTGATCAGCATTCGATAAGAGCTATGCCCACACAAAATTAGAAGTCTCTGGCTATCATGGTTCTTGAGTTACAGGGGGGGGGGGGCGGTACTTTTGACAAGTACTGTAGACTATACTTACGTAAAATACAATAGTGTGCGGCAAAAGAATTTGCTTTCTTCTATCTAAATGAAAGTTTAATAAATTGTCTGCTTCTGAACCAACAAATATAAAGAAATATTATATAAAACAAAAAATAAAGATATTAACTGATACTAACGATCCTTTGTTGACCTTTCTCTCACGTTTTCAATAACGGGGTTGCATGATTTATGAACTAGAATCTGAAACGTGTTCGTTACCATCACCATTACCCTGAAATTTAAATTTTGTTACCATTTACTATCTATTACCAAGAAATAAACGTTTCTTTTTACCGTTATCATTACCATGATAATGGTAACGGTAAGGTAATGGAATTTTTGTGTTACCACGGGACTCTCTGGCTCAGCTAGACGGTCACTTCTCAGTGTGTACTTTACACACTTACACCATGCACTCTAGACGGTCACTGGGAATCGACTTGGCATTCACTTTGTGTGTGTCATTTACACATTTCTTTTTACAGTGACAACACAAATGATACTTGAAAGCATAATTTTGTTGGGATGTTATTGTCGTAGATGTTCATGTCCAATTACTGTATCATTGGTCTCAGCAGATAGCTTAAGCTATCTGTGCTGGAAGTGCCTCAGATTCATCAATCGATTGTTCAAATCTACCATATGGCCACATTTTTTTTTCACTTTTTTTTCTTATCCGTTTGTTGCTGAAAATGGCAGCATTCGAAGGAACTTTCGAAGATGGTGAGCATCATTCTAGAATTATTTTTTCACTTGATGCAGTAGTTCAGGAGAAAAATGGAAAATAAGATATCTTTTTAACCCATCTAGCTCTGTACTCACTGAGATTGACCATCTAGAGGAGGTAAACACTTCTGGGTGTCGAGTGAACGTTCAGAAGATTTACACATTTAGTAACACACTTTATTTTTTACGGTATATCAAGTAGCTCAAATGACGAATTATTAATACATCCACACTTACACTCGAAATACCAAAGCATGTAACATGGAGAGTTCAGACAAGCATTGACCAACTTCCGAAGCTGCAAAATTTAATATTCTCTCAAATTTTATGTACAGGCATATCTAACATAGATGAGAGGTACGATGTGTCCAAAAACATACATAAAAATAATCCTCTTCAGGTCTCAAACGAAAATTTTTGTGACAAAATTCTCAGAAGTATCTCAATAAATTTGCCATCTTACAAGCTGTATTGTTGTCTATCCTGTAACCACCGAAAAAAGCCTCAATCTATCATTTTGATTTGTAAACAATTTTGATATTGCCTCTGTTTTTATTGTCATTTACCTACTTCAAAACATTCTCTTCGTTCACTTAAAACTCTTTCTGTTATTCTCTTACCTAATGGAATCACTCGAAATGGTAATTGGATATCATTTGTTGTGCGATATTTCATTAATTCAAATTCACCATCGGGTGGTACGAAGCTAATTGAGTGTTCCGTTTCATATTTGGATAATTTAACACATTGATGAAATTGACAATCGTCAATAGCCACCGTAGCATTACCTGATATACCAGTAAATAATTCTTCTTTTCGCTGTTTACCACTGATCATTAGTCTATCATTAATCCCCAATTTACACTCAGGCATACCACACAATGAAGATTTCATCATTACTTTACCAACAACATCTGAACTTAATACTTGACCCTGTTGAGACATGAGTAGATTAACTGTTTCTATAATATCGAGAAAAAGCTCATTTTTCGGATAATAAATACCATCACGTCTCCATCCAATCTGACCAGTTACGGTTGATGTTAGAGTTTTTTGTTGTTCTGGTGATAATATATTCGACTTTAAACCTCCACCAGATTGACTTATATAAGATTTTAAATGTGCTGCATCCGTTGTTTGTAAATAACCATAATCAAATATTTCATCTAATAATTCATAGATCACAATATGATTTAGTCTTATATTTTCTTCTGTCATTGCGCCCATATATGATTCTATGATACGCACAAACTTATTTAAAAATTCAAATATCATAGCCGAATTGATATTATGTTTACTCGTTGCACATAACCAAATATTTCCACGTTTAATATAAAAATAATTTATACGTGCAATACACACAACAGGAAATCGAACACGTTGTCGAGCATGAATTACATTCACACGAAATGCATCCGCTGCTGAACGACCAAATCCATCACGATATAAACGAAGGATAAGACATTCACCTTTGTCATTATATAAAAATACTCCACCAATCATTGTTAATGGTAATTAAACTAACAGAAAGTTATATATCTCAAAATATAAAGTATTACCAATGTACAATTAGAATATACATTACCGATAAAAGGACTTTACAAATAGTATAAACTTTTTCTTTTTCAATTACTCATCGTCATATATAAAATAAATTTTGAAGATGTCTTCAGATAACAAGTTTTGCTTGTTCTTCTCTTCTAAAAAAATATACATAAAAGATGTCATACCTTTGACACGCGTGAAGATGATAATACGAAAAAAAACATTGAAACTAGATATGAAAAAACGAACTTCATTTCCATTTTTTATTTAGTTTATCGAAACAAATACAGTTAACACTATCACAGTTAACGCATGGCCTATAGAAAATTTTCCTCTCTGCATTTCGAATTTTCATCGCAATATACGTAGGAAAAACAATTATTCAATTCCAGCTTTGAACCAAAGAATACCTTCTGACTATAAAATCGAGAAAAATAAAAGCTTCTTCTAACTCCTATATCCTTCACTATACCATATCCTTCACTATACTATATCCTTCACTAAACCACAATGAATCAGAGACGGAAAACAAGAGATTTGTTTGCTTTCTAAAGCGAAAGTTTTTCTTTTCTTTCTATCCGAATATGCTCAAAATACACAGCTGAGTGTTGTTTATACGTTCTGCTTGTCCAGGATGCTAAAATACGTCATTTCAAATGAAAAAATCCAAAAATTCCAAGTAAAAAAAACTCGGTATTTTCGGTATTCGATATACCGATACCGGTGCATACCTAAGATAGATACAACAAGCTTGGAGAATTCTGTTGCTTGAGGATATTGGTTTGTAACTTACTCTCACATCTTGCAATGTCCTCGGATATTTTCATCCAGTTCTGTAATCCTGAGTTGAAAAAGTTGAAAGCCTAGTTTATGGTGAATACATGCTTCAGCTTATGTGCATCTGCATTTTACTTTCCACTAGTAGCGATTAAAATTTTAATTTCCACCAGTGAAATTTTAATTTCAACAGTACCATATACATGCGAATCGGCATAATTTCACCTGCTCAAAAAACAGGTAAGCATGCAATTCGCCTTTCCCATATAGCAGCATCATAATTTACACTGTGATCATGTTTTAGCCTAAAACAAATCCATGCGGACACTTATTGTCTTTCATCTACCGCCTCTCAGCAGTAGCCCTCCTCCAAGGACGGCAGTAGGCCACAGTATGGTAACAAAAATACATAAAAAGCCACAAAACGAGAACGAAAATAACCAAAAAATATAAAACAAAACAGAAAAAACGGATTAGGAAGCCATTTATGTCGGGTATGATAGAGAGATCAGTTAAAATAACCTGTTGTAACGGCATAGATGTGTTCCCATGACGCTGTTGAGCAACTCTATACACTAGCAAGCACCAGTATCATGGTCGTTGCATGAATTACTGGAGAGTTTGGTTCACTATTAAATTCCAGACAATAACAGAAATCCCTTCAGGCTTTATCACATCTGCTGTTAATAGAATAGTGGAATCGACTATTCTAATAATTTTCAATTATTAAATGATCCCAACAAAATGGCCGCTAGTACAAATACAAATATGTAATAGAACACCACATAGCATCATAACTACACATAACGATTTTCCTGGTCGACGATTAGAGGGTTTGACGATTAAAATATAAAATAAGGCTTTAGAATTTTTCAATTCTGAAAGTCTAAATTCTTATTTCTTATCCTTTGGATTCTATGAAACACATACAGTACCAGTGTATTGGGT
Source organism: Didymodactylos carnosus (assembly GCA_905250885.1). Classification (NCBI taxonomy): domain Eukaryota; kingdom Metazoa; phylum Rotifera; class Eurotatoria; order Philodinida; family Philodinidae; genus Didymodactylos; species Didymodactylos carnosus. The sequence continues at coordinate 11,129 of CAJNOQ010005393.1, read as the reverse complement.
ACTTCTAACCACTTTCGAATTCTAACTTCTTATCTCTTGCCATGTTTACCTCTTCAACTCTATCCCATCTTCCATATTTACTTATTTGATGGATTCTAAAAATTAAAGAATCTGCCAGAAAACTTATGTGGTATTAATAAAATGTGACCAAACTATTATTCACATAATAGATAGACGTAAAATACGTCAAATTTACGGTGATATGAGTTATTACAATAAATGAAACATATGAATATCTCTGGTTCTTTAGCGTTCGGCATCCACCCAAAAACGGCGGAAAACTCTGATGTTACATGTAGAATTTCACGGCGAATCTTAGCGAATAGCGAATTTCTTTTATCTCTTTTTGAGCTTTTCTAGGATCGCCGAAATAGATGGATGTTTTTATGAGCTTTCACCTTGTACAGATTCTTTTTTGAACAACATGATCATGAAATCAGTCCTTTTCAACTGGTTGTAAGTATTCTTTGCAGAAGAACCGTCATCTTACGAATATATTCCTGACAAATCTTCAAATAAAATTAGGATGAGTCTATTGGCCCTCCCATGCAAAACACTTTGCGGGAAGTATCAATAAGGGGACTATCTGACATATGAGCGGCCCAGCGTTTGAGTCTTCCTCGAATTATACTTCGTTTCGCAAGATTCGGATTCGTGTTTAAAAAAAGTGGCGACAAAGCTGTGTGCTGAAAATAATTCTGAAATGTGTGATGATGTTCGATTGGTGGCGGCATGCCTCTCTCACTATGAAACTCAAGGCAAGTATATGTGTGCCCATATGTTCACCATTAACTGTTGACAGATGGACCCACATATGACGTGGATCTCATTGAAATGTTTGACACCCACTATCAGCGGATAATGGTTGACATAAAGCGATGAATCATATCGTCGAAAAATAACGGCAGTTTTACTTTTGCCGATTTCAGTTCTCACATGATTGATCGTATTGAAATCTCCTAGTTCGATGCAGCGTATGTTGTTACTGAACTTGTCGCTCTTTGCAAAACATACTGTAGATTCTTTTGTAGCGAACAGCATCAGTTTCTTCAGAAGAGATTTTCATACACAAATTAATCATGCAAATTTTATTTAGATGATTTCACAAAGTTGGTCACAAAATTGAATAAGGCGAATCGCAAAGAAACAACCGCGGAGTTTTGACTTTTCCTCCTCACCCTCACCGTAAACAGTGCAAGTACCATGGACCTTCACGACTCGAGCAATTAATTGCTTCTGCCCGTTCAGATGCTATATCGTCACCTTTTCCTGTCAGATCAGCTTTGGTAACGTAAGCCCAGGAGCATTTATAAGAAACTACATCTAATGATGTACAACTCGTCTATATTCCGAACTTTTTTTCATACTAAAGCCGGAAAATGTTCCAAGACCACAAGTGTTCTTTTTCTATAAACCAAAGGCGGTCTACATCTTCTTGTAAAAAAGAGTTTTCTTCGGCGGCTCCCACTCCCCATGCAATACATTATTGCACCACGTTACACACTTTGTTCTTTTTCAAGGCTTCTGCAATTGCTTTTGCCCCTTCATCTGATATATTGTTGTTGGACATATCAAGACTCGTTAATGTTTTGTTTGTTTTCAAGGCTTCTGCAATTGCTTTTGCCCCTTTATCTGATATATTGTTGCTGTTAATATCAAGACTTGTTAATGTTTTGTTTGTTTTCAAGGCTTCTGCAATTGCTTTTGCCCCTTCAGCTGATATATTATTGTTGTACATATCAAGACTTGTTAATGTTTTGTTTGTTTTCAAGGCTTCTGCAATTGCTTTTGCCCCTTCAGCTGATATATTGTTGCTGTTAATATTAAGACGTATTAATGTTTGGTTTGTTTTCAAGGCTTCTGCAATTGCTTTTGCCCCTTTATCTGATATATTATTGTTGTACATATCAAGACTTGTTAATGTTTTGTTTGTTTTCAAGGCTTCTGCAAGTGCTTTTGCCCCTTCAGCTGATATATTGTTGTATGACAAATGCAGAGTCGTTAATGTTTTGTTTGTTTTCAAGGCTTCTGCAATTCCTTTTGCCCCTTCATCTGATATATTGTTGCTGTTAATATCAAGAGTTGTTAATGTTTTGTTTGTTTTCAAGGCTTCTGCAATTGCTTTTGCCCCTTCAGCTGATATATTGTTCCTGTTAATATCAAGAGTTGTTAATGTTTTGTTTGTTTTCAAGGCTTCTGCAATTGCTTTTGTCCCTTCAGATGATATATTGTTGCCAGCTGCATAAAGAGTTGTTGTGTCATTAGATCTTAATTCTGCTACAATTTCGCTTTCTTTCTGCGATAGGTTTTGCTGATAAGTTTGTGATAAATTTGATTTTTCCGTTTGGGGTACAGCTGCTTGTAGCTTCGTGGATGATAATGATGAAACGGATGGGTTTGGAGAACCTGATGAAGAGGAGCAAATGTAGCATCTGTCTATAAAGTACTGAGATTTTCACTTACCAGAGGTCTTTGAAGAAACCTTTGTGTCTGCTACCGGTTTAGACTGATAATGCTGAGTGGAGCCAGTACCTGCAGCGGTCGTAGATGGTGGTTTTAGTAGCATGTACGGTGGTTCGATCTCTTTCAACTGAATAATGTGTAAATCGTTGGCCGCATCCAGGTGACCAACAACCTCGAAATATGAACCAGGCATCAGAATAACTTGGAGTCTATACATCAAAAACGTCTACTTTACTGTTTCCAAGAAGTTGAATGGTAAGTAAGTTTTACAGATTAGAAAAGAGTTCTATTTCAGCTGTGAAAAGAAGAAACATGTCCTCCTAGCCGATGAGATGAACAGATGGATCCACAGATAGAGAGAAATAAACAAAACTTTGGCGGTGAACATGAGTTTCGCTTTGCAGACATCTTAGGTGAATGAACTATCTTTTTCGGTGTCACTGTAGTACGAGTGAGCTGTGATCGATTTCGCATTAATGCACGAAATAGAAAGTAGAGTTCTTTTGTCACTCTTTCCGAAAAACTTCTCTGACTTCAATACGTCGACTGTTGTCGTACATGAACTGACACCCCACCATGCGAATTTGAATCCTGTCGGATATTTGTCGCTTAAATCAACGTGTTTTACTCCACGAAAAATGGTCTCTGTCTTTGACGGCAGTTTGTAAAGCGCAGTTAGAAATAATTTCAGGTAACTAAACCATGGCTTAAGATTTTCTCGCTTTTCTGCACGTAATGCATCATTTAGTTCTTGATACAAACTAGGACCACCGTCGAATTCAATAGTATAGAGTTGAATCGAAGCAGCCTCGTCCTGAGTGAGACCCTCAGCTGGGTTTTTACAATTTTGAAGAGATAATTTGACATAATCTTGTAAATCTTCAAACAAATGCTCGACAGGCTTGACTGCTTCTGCTAAGGGCACGATTGGTTTATCGTGATAGCCTTTAATAGGGATGAGTGATTTGTCAATAGGTTCATCACGAATATCCGTAAACCGTGAATTGTTCAACTTTTGTTGTGCCATAAGTTAATGAGTCCTACAACATGTACAAAAACCACATTGTCGTAATCTGACAGAGTACTGACTGTTTAGTGCGTTGGCGTTATTACAGAGTACAACATCTTTGTGAAACTCCGAAAGAGATCTAAGGAAGAAGTTTTGGACACTCTCAGGTCTTTCGCAAGCATTACAATTTTTTTTCGCTTTTCAAACCTTCTTTTGAAACATTTTAAGGCTTTAAACGGGGTGAAATTTTTAATGCGTTCTCTAGAGTTATACATAGGAAGTGAAGACATTCGAATCCATTACTTTTCTCAACGCGTATAATGTATGTAATTTTAATGCATTATTACGTTTTTAGAAAGCTTTTGGAGTTTTAAAGCTTCTCAGACGTTAAGAGCCATTGCAAATAAGGGACGACCAAGTACTGCAGAAGCTGCTCAATCGACTTTCTCCAAACTTGATTTCAATTACATAGGTCAAAAGTACAATTAGTAGTAAGTTTTTTGCTGCATATCGCAGCTCTACAACCCAAGCAGTTACTGAGTTATTCAAGTTTTAAGAAAACTTGCCATTTTTTTGGTGGTGAATTAGGATGAATTAGCGTTTAATCTTGAGTGTATTTTTTTCTAATGGCTTGACTTAGAGACGCAAAAATTTCAGCACAAATACAACTTGGTTCAGGCTGGAAAACAGTGTGAGTCCGGACTATAAAGATCGTTTTATTATCAATTTATAGATGACGCTACCGCTACTACTTCACCATTCATTATCTCGTGCGTAATCAGCTCAGTAAGACTCAGGCTTTTAATGTAGATACTCGTAGAGTGGTTTGACAAAACGACAAAAGAAAAACTTTGGACTTTCAAGAGCAAAGCGAGATATTGAATTTTTAATGTCATTTCGACATCGACGGATAAGCTCAGTCCATATAAAACCTACTACTTTTCACATAGATCTTTGACGCCAGTGACGAAACCTATCTCATATTATAGAGCTCACCAAGGTGAACCGAATGGTGACAACCACAACTCTCTAGCCTTGTTAAAAAAAGTTACAGCCATTTTACCCTCGCAGCGAAAAAATGTATCTTCGTCATTTCCCGGCGGCTTTGGTCGAACTTGTAGATAGAGGGCTGTGGGACCAAACGTTTTTGATCCCGGTCCCGTGAAGAAAAAAAGTTTTGATCCCGGTTCCGGTCCCGTGGTTCCGTAAATATCTTTTCAAGTAAATTTTTATACTTCATACAAGACTATTTTCAAAAAAACCTGATTGCGGTCCTGTTAAAAGTTCCACGGGACCGGGACAATCCCGCAGAACCGGGACTGTTCCGCAGCCCTCTACTTCTAGAACGACTGCGGGCCACATAGCCTAACGTAGAACCTTGAACTTGGTATCAAATGAAAGAGCGCGTCGAATTCTATATATTTCGATAAAGAAAACCTATGTTACCCCTTGGAGTCTTGAGATAGAGATTTCTGAAAAACTCGGTTTTCTAGAAAACATGCACTTTGACATGACCGTATAGTTACAGTGACAGACTGCCAAACACAAGTGTCGGATCGAAAACTAACATTATCAAACTGTTATTCAAGCTTGCAAGCTTACGTACTACTTTACATCTAGTTTATTTCACTGCATCTACATAGTGTGAAATATGCGACAAAAATATGAAACGAAAAACACACATATTAGATTCTATAAACCGTAAACAGGTCGTTAATGGTCAATTAACGGACCATTTTTAGGCCGTTTTTAAGTACTTTATGCTAGAGCAATTTTACAACGATTTTTCTATATTTTATGACACATGAGTACTTCGGGGTAGTTAGAAACACTCTTGGAAATTTCGTACTTTTTTTGGTATTTCTTGGCCGTTTTTGATCGGTGAGGTAATGGATTTTGTAGGGCAGAAAATTCTCTATCAAATGCGCCTAGGAATCAAGTCTTAAAACCTCAGTTAAGTGCACAAAAAAATAAGTTGCAAAAGTGTGTTATTATTTCTGGGCCATCCGTTGGTAATGTGTTCGGACACATTTTTGATCTCAGATTGTGATTTAACGCATGATAAATCTTCGAGCACTATTTTCGATCTGCGATTTTTAGACCATTTTTTGTTCTTCTAATGTAGTCACACGTATTAGGAGCTCGAAATTTTCTCTTTTACTCGTTCAAATGCCTTATTTCGTCGCAGGAAACTAATTTATGAGAACCTTTTAATAGATTAAAAGGACCTGCGGAGGTCCAAAATTTCTTCCTGGAATATCCTTGATTATTTGTTTCTAAAGGGAGACGTAAAATGCCCTCGATCACCTTTTATCTACCACCGCCAGTAGACAATGATATGGATGTCTAATGGAAGTAAACTGATTCTTTCGAAAATAACTGTTCTCCACAAGATACCCTAATGTGCCAAACAATGTGGCCGACTATTGTCAGGAGAGATTTCTTCTACTGGAGTTAATACTCTTCATTCTTTCAAAAACCATCCAACCTGAGAATTCTGTTATAATACCATTCGATTGAGAGATGTTTGCTCTACAAAACGTACTTAGTTTCATTTCCTCACACCTACTCTGGCTCAAAATGTCAGTCGATTGAAAGATGGCAATCGAAATACGAACAAACATGATATAATGAAAAAGCACTTTCAATCTAAAAGGGATCAACAATCTTGATTCTGTCCGCTGTAGAATCTCCCTTATTCTTTTCAAGCCTTTTTTAATAATATTGCATTCTTTCGAACGTATAAAAAGTTAGAATGCCTTCACATGGACTAAAACAATTCATTGTTTACATGCGTTCCATTTTTTAATATATGCGAAGACGTTCACAATTAAACCACGCATTAAGATGTGGAACGCGGGGAAAAGCATGACAAATATTCACTGTCTGTGTGCGTTCGACAACCTTTTTAAATTATGTAAAGACGTTCGTAATTGTATTGCACTCCTTTAAACGCATTAAGAGCCTTCATTTTAAGGCATTCGGATTTTCTGATGCGAACTAATATCCACAGGCTTCGAAAACCTTCTTTAACTTTCACTTTAATTGCAGTGGGTTACCGAAGAGAAACCGGGTAAAATATGATGCAATCAGTGCCTTAACCACCTTATAAAAACACTTTGTTTTCAAGAGATAAAAGATTCACATCAAAAGTTTTGTTATGCCAGATTGTGATATGTAAAGAACCACTAATAGACAATACTTTACATTCATACGGTATAATCATATTTAAAGTAGCTACCTAGCTATCATTGTTCATGAGTGGCAAAGGGTCTAATATTTTTGTCAGGTACTATGCTTCTTTTCTTTTCAACTATTCTCCAAAGTTTTCCCATATTTTAAATTATTTTTCTCGCTGTAGGTTTTTGCCTCTCTGCAGTGATCATATAGTAGCTATTTGCTTGACGATGAAAACTATTCATAGTGATCTGGAATAACGCTTGTAAAACGTTGCAGGCCTTCAAATTGCCTAATGCATGCGAAGAAGTTCGCAGTATGATAGCTAAGCCGTTCATATTTATTGAAGAATAAAATAGGCGAAATAATTACTTTAAGCGCCTACGAAAAATTGAACAAATTAACATACTTTAATTTTTAACGCATTCCCATGCATTAAATGACGACGACGGCAAACAATTCTTTACATGCCTTGGAACCCTTGACTTGAGCAAATACGTTAAGAATTTTAATTCTACTAATGCATTCTACTTGATGCCATGAATGAATTTAAATCAATCTTAAAATTCCTTTCAGAAGTTTGGAATCATATCATTGGATAGCCCCTTCAATTCTCCACAAAATGAGATGCTGGCCAAGTTTCTACGATCTTGTGTCAAAAAGTGTCATAGAGAATACGATATTTCTCGAAAACGGCATTAAAGCGAACAAATTTATACTTGTAATGTGAAAAAGCTGTAACTCGGCCGTCCAAGATCGTAGAAACTTGGCCAGCATCTCATCTTGTGAAAAATTGAAGAGGCTATCCAATGATATGGTTGAAAACTTTTGAAAGAAATTTTAAGATTACTGGGTTTTCTGGAAAACCGAGTTTTTCAGAAATCTGTATCTCAAGACTCCAAGGTGTAGCAACATGGTAGAAAAACATTTTTTGGATTACATAATGCTTGAATACGTGAATTCTGCAAAACGAAGAAAAAGAACTTGTCGATCATTGCATAATATTGGAATAACCTGAATTGACTTATTCAAGCATTATGTAGTCAAAGAAAATTTTTTTTTTGAGAGATAAAAGATAAAAGTCTCTCATGTTTTTCATACTGAAAAGACGACACAAGGGTATTGTTTTTTTTGCTATCCAAAATAAGACACCAGTACAGTTTATGCGCATATCATATACCACGTTTTTCGAGTTTTTATCAGTGAAAACTGGTGACAAAAACTGTCTTCATGTGTAAAAACACTGAATGGAACGCGTTTGCAAGGATTCTAGTCTATGGCAATTGTTCCAATGTCATTACTAGATCGTAGGGAAAACAGGGTTCATCAGTCGTGTTTAGCCTGGAAAATAAAGAAGACTACTGGCGGTCTACTTTTGTCCATCTCATACAGAGAAAATGAAAACCCTTTGCACGCTACTGGCGCTCCACTTTTGTCCATCTCATAGTGGTGGTGGTGCCAATGGTTGGCTGTGGGCATGCGAAAAACAAAGCAAGAAGAGAAGCGAGCTGCCCAATACGCGTTTCGATCTTGTTCAAGGGCCGTTAAGTTTTGCTACTCTTGGACCAAATCGTTGAAATTGAGATCGAATGGTGTCAAGTTCCACAGTTTCGTGGAAATTCCAGAATTTAGCACAATTCAGACTGTCGCTACTCACTCATGCTCGGCACCCCCGTCTTTACATCCTGTCTGCGAGTTTCGGTCCAATTCTGGTGTAATTCTGCCTGATTCTGGTTCAATTTTGGTTATATTCGGGTAGAACCAGAATTAGACTTCTACCAGAATTCAACCAGATTCTAAACAGAATCTTAGTAACAGTATATATCTGAATGTGTTGAATTCTCTGTTATGAATAAACGCGATCACCGTTATTACGACATGGAAGAAAATCATTTCTTTGGCTACATAATGCTCGAATACGTCAGTTCAGGTTATTCAAGTATTATATCGTATTATGCAATGAGCGACAAGTTCTTCTTCTTCTTCGTTTAGCAGAAGAAGCTTGAACAAGACATAGATTTATTAACAAAAGTGTGTTTGTTAGCCCAGCTGACGAGTCCCTTCAGCAAAGCCGAAATGCGTAACGGAAAGCTCGTTTTTTTTCTTGCTTTGTTTTTCGAACACTCACGGCCAACCACCAACTACAGATGTGCAACCGGATCCTTACCCGTACTCGACCCAGTCCAAAGGTGGGATATGAGTACGAAACTGCCGAGTGCGGGTCGGAATTACTGGTGGAATGAGACTGTCTTCAACCATAAAAGCATTAGCTGGTCTTGGTTGGATTCCGATAGAAGAAACCTTCTTTATTCAGCCACTTTGCTTATTTCATAAAATTAAGTTTGGCTAAGCATCCCCTTCACTTCAGTCTCTCATTCCAACTGATACAACATCACATACCTATTCACTAAGAAGTAGAAGTACAGCTGCTCAACAAATTTCAGTTCAACGTCACAGATTGATGATATATAAAAACGCTTATATCATAGCAGCTTGTAAGTTGTGGAATCAGCTTTCTCCTGCACTTCGCTTGATAACAAATTACATGAGATTTAGACCCAAATTGATGGAACTTAAAAAAACTGAAGTATATGGTGAAATTAGACATTATATACTTTGATATGAGAACAGACCTAACGAACTTCACTTCGCTCGTTTAAGAATTGAATTCTCTCAGTTGAATCCTGACCTATTCAGGTCCACCCTTATTCCTGATCCATCATGCACATGCGGAGAAGATGAATCACAAAATCATTTTTTTCTGATCTGTAAGAAATACCATAAAGCTCGAAAGAAACTGATGAGTACTGTTAATTCCATTTTGGGCACACAGATTATTCTCTCTCTTCACTTTCTACTCGTTGAGTTTAGGGACTTGTCTATCGAATTTGAAAAAAGTAAAAGTATTTATAAGGCTATCGTTGCTTTCATTAGAGAGTCTAACCGCTTTGGGACATAATTGATGTTACTTTTCTTACGTGAAAATTCTCTATACTTCACTCACGCAGTTGCCACAGAAAATCATCCTCATCTCTGAAATCCTATTATTTCTATCCTGTTTTCATCTGATAAAACATTAGCATTTTGTTTTTGTTCTCTTGTTTTTTATTTTTATTTATCTAGTCTTCTTTACTTTTTATTTTTTTCTTGTCTCTTTTTCCCTCCCAGTGTCATGCAATGGGCACAACCCGATTTAATTACTGTTTCCTCTATAATAAAGTTTAAACCAAAACGCCACCCGTGCACATCTCTATCACCGACACACATATATGTACACTTTTTGTCGCATTTCTGACTGACGCAAATCTTTACAATTGTCTATCGTTTTTGATCCTCCAGCCATCAACATAAAATTATTTTAATAGTTAGCTGGAATTGGTAGGTTAGTAGCGTGCGTCATTTTTGGAAAATCCCACAAAGCTATCTCATTTTCATTTTCTCTGTATGATATGGATAAAAGTGGAGTGCTAGTAGCCTTCTTTATTATACCCCGCAAACATGTTCCATTCAGCTTTTTTATAAATGAAGAAAGTTTTTGCCACCAGTTCTTAATTATAAAATCTCCAAAAATGTGGTAGTCTATTCACCACACGCATAAACTTTACTTCTATCTTGTTTCGAGTAGAAAAAAGATAGCTTTGTATCGTCTTTTCAATAAGAAAAGGGAACAACATTCTACGGTTCTACTTTTCTACCATTCTGTTGCTTACTATCCTACTACTTCATCACTTATTAAAGAGTTTAGTATCGCATACATAACTCAGCATAAAATTCCAGTAGAACAGAATAGAAAAAGAACTATTGGTTTTTATTCATCTTTTTTTTCTTTTAATATCAAAAAATAACTTGTTCAACTTTTATCATCTATCGGAAATAATTTCAATTGCCGATTTATTGCTGTTGACAGTGTTAAAAAATATCATTATTACTCATTTTGTTTGAAGCATTTTAATTTTTACTGCGATAAAAAGTTATTTTCCAAAATAATCAATCTATCTTATAATTGTCAACATATAACGAACAAATATGAATTAATACATATCTGGAAAACAAAAAATCTATGTATTTCAATTGTATAGGAGTCCTATAGGTTAAAGTAACTTATTTTTTGTGTTTAGTTGCAAATCCTCAACATTTCATTATATATAATTCATTAATATCGTTTTTATCGCCTTATGAGGGAACCTCACCAACTGATACCCTCTGTTTGAGCTCATACTCTGCTCATAGGTAGGACTGTAGATAAAAACTCTAAAAGGATTCATCCCCTTGACTCTTGAAGACCTGATTTTCTGGAAAAACAGTTTTTCAGAAACTCTAAAAAATAACAAAAACCTTTTCTTAGTGAGACATGATTGTAGCCCGCACATTTTTGATTAAAATGAGACATCTCCCAGCTCTACATGACCTTTCTTCGCAAACTTACAGAATTTACAAGAAAAGCCCTAAATTAATTTCTTCTTATTTCTGTAGCTTTGAG
>CAJNOQ010005392.1:0-15408 GCA_905250885.1 Didymodactylos carnosus | reverse complement strand
CCACGATTATCTAGTAATCTGATTACTATAGCCGCAGCTTATTACGATGATCTTTTACCATGTAAATTAAAATCAACAAGAAAAAGCTTGATTGTATTAGAATCAATTAGAAAGAAAAAATAATGAGTGAATGGATAAAATTAGGCAAAATAGAAATACTTTGGAGTAATTCAAAGTTGTTTGAAACTCTCCACTTACAACTGGTTGTTCAAAATTCTTTTTTGGCCCATATAGAACAGGTTTTAGAACTAAGGACTCGATATTCAGACTGGCTAATGTTCCAATAAAGTTTGACATTGATAATAATTGCATCCAACCTGATGCAAAACGTGGCGTATTCGTAGGACGAGTCATATGTAGCAGATAACTAAATAAATATATGAATGATAATTGAATTTACCTAGTTTTGCTTTTTTAACATAAATGCTCACGTAAATCCTTGTAATGTTTCGAATAGAAGAAGTTTATTCGATTTAATCAGTAATTTAAACATTGTTTCAAGCATTTTACTATAAGACGATGACGGAAATTCTTGTAGATTATTTTTATCATGTTCAGCCTTGATTACACCACAAATGATGCCTAAAATCTGGAATGATATAAAATATTAAGCGAAGACAAAAAAAAGGAGTACAATTGTACTTTATGAAGAGTTAATGCATTCTTTGTCAAATCCCCATTGATAACGTTTGAACATGTTCGTATTTGACAAACGCATAACGTTGCTACAGATTCTAATACAATCAATCTTTTTCTTGTTGATTTTAATTTACATGGTAAAAGATCATCGTAATAAGATACGGCAATAGTAAACAGATTACAATAAAATCGTGTCATATAATCATAACGTAATAAATTTTTAACAGTCGATTGTAGTTTACTAATTTCATAGTATAATCGTTCATAATGCTAAAAGAAAATTTTTTTTCTACTTATGATAAAACAAGTTCGATATATCACAGACGATTTTATTCAAATATTTTACTTGCAACGCAAATTGATAATAGAATTGTATTAATTCTTCTTCATTCATAACATTCATATAAACTTTTATCCATTCTTTTAGCAGAAATTTTGCTCGTCCAATTAAATTTGGTGGATCATATTTTGTTAAATTTCTTGCTTGAAATAGACCTTGATTAAATGCAATTAGTGCCCGTCCAAAGTCTGTATCATTATTAGTTCGAATATTTAGATCTTGTTCTAACCAAATAATATTCATTGTATCATGCAATAATCTATATGAAGATGAAGAATAAATAAAAAATGAATCACAAACAAATGAATATGGAACCAAATACCCTTCGACTGGTGTATGATTAACAACCACTTTTACATTGATTGCTTGTAAACATTGTGGCATGTTAAGATGTTGATAGAACATTGGTCTCTCAAATTTACATACATGAATTAATTTCAATACAAATTCTAGTATAACTGAGGATGAGTATGGTTCATTGTACAACATCTAAACACTAACCATTTTAGCATTGATTTAACCGATTTGAATGTCATATTTTCTCACTTGAGCCAATGCTGAGTCGTAGATATTACTAATTAATAATTTCATTTTTAAAAATAATAGCACAGCTTCTAAATTAAATTGATTTTGTTGATGATGTTCAATAACACGACTGAAAAGAGAAAAACAGACTCACTTATTCATGTAATTTTTGACAAACATGTTGCTATTATTACTTAGTAACAACTTTTTCTACACAAACTGGACCATGAAGTTTTTCTTGGACAAGATAAAACATGACAATATGAATATTTCGAAAGCGTAATGCAATTTTTTGATCTAATGAGATGTTATCGGGTTTGTAAACATCTAATAAATTATTCGTTATCTTAAGTAGAAAAAACACAAAAGTAGATTCAACAGATTCAGTATAGATGTGCTCATAATTTGGAAAGAGAAATCATCTATGTTAAAATCTCTAGAATCTTATCAAGTTTTTTCTGAACAAGATTGGATAATTCCTTTACTCCTTTGCTGCTGGTTATATAAATCATACAAAAAACATAGTTAAATTTTATAGTATTATTTTCTTACAGATTTCGGTCGTACACTACGAATAAAGAATGTCTCAGTAGATAGACATCTTAGTGATTAAAAAATGCATCCACGTTATAATGAATGCACATTGACAGATGCCTTTGTGTCACATTATTGGCTGTGATGCCACTGGTTAGTCGTGCGGGACTTAGTATTCCATCATACTAAAACAGTATTGCTACATGCGCCATATCATTTGTCTCTCTCTCGTTCTCTCCTGCTGTCACTATCACATACAAAGGTTAAATCTCTTTTAAGTAGAAAATCAATGTTCCTCTAAAGATACACTTGTTTTTGCGAAAGAATAGTTAAAACTTTAACAGAAGCAGATTTACTACACTTTTTGAAACAGAGAATCTCCACGAAATATCCAGCATACATAGAATTGCCCTTTACAATGTCTTATCTAGTCGCCGTGAGTATAAACTCCAGAAATCAGCCACATTCTGAAAGCACTGCAGAAATGTACCTACTATAAAAAAACGTACCTCTTTTTCTGCGATGCACTTACCTCGCGAAGATATTCAGAAAGCGTATGACGCAAGTCAATGTCTAGGAATAGACGCTCGAAACTACCTGTCGAACAGGCAAATAGTTACTACGGTTGATGGTACTACCATGCTTTCGAATCCCCTGTTTGTTTCATGTGATGTTCCACAGGAATCAGTTCTAGATCTTCTCCTCTTTCTAATATTTATCGATGATCTTCCCCTGGGATTAACTTCTACCTGTAAATTTTGCTAATGACGTATCACTGTATGTTGAAGCAGATAATTTAGGGAGAGCTGTCTCTACTATGAACAACCACTTGGACAGAATCAATCTTTGGTCTAAGCAGCGGTCTCTACCACTAAATGTTAATAACTGTGTCGCTATGTTATTTTCCTAGGATAAAACTCTAATTCCTTCTTCTTCCATGTTTATTGATAATATAGCGCTGGAATACGTTGGGAAACACGTTCACTTACGTTTAACGTTGGAATCAGCGTTAGACTGGTTGCCTCATATTAATCTTCGCACTAAACTACTGCGCGTAGTCAGCTCAATGAAAATATTTAAGTAGACATGTTTCTTGTCAAACATTAGTCTCCGTCTACCATGTGTTTGTTCTTAGTGTTATTAACTACGGACTTGTTATCTATCAGAAGTGGGATCGGTTCGTGTTTTTCTGCAACCGAATCGAATCGAACCGTACTTTTTTTCAGAAGTTCAAACCGAACCGGTCAATGTTTTTTATATGTAATTAAAGTTAGAATAAAATGTAAAACTCTTTGTTCTTTGTATTTATCATTCAAATACTTCTCACTTTAGTTCTTTGTTTCCGTGTGTATTCTTTCTCTTCGGAAGTGTTTTTACCTCACTTTCAAAAAGAGAAAAGAGTCCTGTTATCACTGGAAAGCATCTGTTCTATAAGAACAGAAAATATAAGATGACTGTTTATTTATGCATTTTTTGCCAGTAAATATTTATATTTTTGCTAGGAATTTTTAAAAATAGTATCATTCACAGTAATATTAGTAATGCCGCCGAAATGATTATTTGTAAACCCCTACTTAAACATTTTAACAAAATACACTTCTTTTCTAGTTTCGATACCCTTTTGCGCACAGCACAGGAAGCTACTTGAGAGAAAATCAAAGACTATTAGTATAGTCTCTGACTTTGTCACAACTTTTGACCATACTCCACTATCGGACTGCTTATGATCTGCGCTATCGGACGAAAAAAAATCAATCTGCAAAGCAAGTCACTTTCTATATTCTATCCATTATAGAGTCCATGAAAACAGATTTTTCAGTCCATGGACTGTAAAAAAGTAGTCCAGTTCAGTTCACAATACAAAACAACATGTTTTTTACTGATTATTCCTTTGTTCAAGTGAATCTAAAACTTTTTTTCGAATCCAGATCCTTCCTTGGTCCTTGGTCTTGAAAGTTTGAGTTCAGTCCAGTCCGAGTGCATGAGCTCAAAAAATTTTCAGCGCAGTCCAGTCAATACGAAGATCTGGTAGAATCGCAACAACTTATTTAAATAAAAAGAGAAGTGTGCAAAAGTCTTAACCTCAGCAAACTTTCGGCAGTTTGCGCACATATGTTTGTATACGTACGATACTTATTCTTGCACATGCTATTGGCTATGGTACCTTCCTTTGATTAATTATGCTTCAAACAGTAATTTTTATTTTACTTTCTAGTTCGAAATAGAAATATCTCAAATCTAACTTCTAAAGAGTTATTGTTTTAAGCTACTTTAAGGATGGACAGTAACGATGGGCCTATTGCACGAGTTAGTCTCGGCTATACCATAGATAGTCGAAGCATTTGTCTGAAAGTAGACGCTCAAGAGTTTGAAGGCCATGGTCTATCCGTGATCCACGTCAAAAAATGTCCTACACAGGTGCAAGTAAGGCTTAAAACTCGAGGTTTCCACTACCAAACAATAAAAAAATATTCATTTTGAAAAACATATAACCCGCAGAGATGGGATCGGTTCGTGTTTTTCTGCAACCGAACCGAAGTCGGTTTGTTCGGTTCGGTTTGGTTTGAAACCGAACTGGTCCCTCTGTTATCTATGGTAGAATAACTACTACAAATATAATTCGCTTGAATCAAATTCAGTATCAAGCAGGTCTTGTTGCTTCGGGTGCGATGCGAGGAACATCTCTGAAGAAAATTCTTCAGGATCTTGGATGGTTCTCTATTTCACAACTTTTATATGTTCATTGCATGTGTTTATTTCACAAAATTATGCATTGTAGAGTGCCTTCTTATCTTATTGAATTGTGTTCTAATCGCAATCCGATTGCGATTTGTTATAAGAATGATGATCATTCCTATAACACTAGGAGCTCTGCTACTAAAAATGCTCTTACTTTTTTTAGAGGTCGTGCTTTTTTTGAAAAAATATTTGTTACGTGAAACGTCGACAGTGGAATATGCTACACGATAATACTAAACGATTGCACCAACGACTTTAAATGTTACCTAACTTCTCAATATGTTCAACCCTTTCGTACTCGTCCTAGTGTATGATCGTTCTCTTAAAATTTGCCATACACGCTGTAGACTAGGTTTTCCTCAATTAAATGCATCTCTTTTCACTCATGTCTTTTATTCTTTGTTCTTATATAGTGTCACATGAATGAAGTTCTCTTTGCCTACTCAAATTTCTCTATCTCTCTCTCCTCACCATCTTTCATTTTTTTCTCCCTTAATTGTTTTGTTTATTGTTTCATTTTTATCGAATAAATCCAGGCATACAATGGTTATATTATCGCTTTGCCTGCCCTTTTTTTTCTTCGTTTTTTTGCTGTTGGCGTTAAATAAAGTTCGATTAAGATAAAATTCAAAATATCTTCGTCATGAAGAGAGAATAAAATAAACTTTTTAGGGAATAGTGAATAAATCTTATTAAAAAACTCTTGGTCTCTCCTTCTGCTAACGAGGGAATCTCTTCAGGTGTTCCCTCCGATTTCAGTGATCTTTTGTCAATAGATAGATGGTAGTGTCCTAGTAAAAGCCTAGAAGGATTTGGGTTCTTATTGCTTCCTTCAAAAGTTATGAATGGTTTTGTGCTACCTGTACCGAGCATCATACAAAACATTAAAAAGGCATAACTTTGCGAAAATGGCAAATTATATTAATGCTTGAAATTCGGTAACCGAAGAAAGGTAGACGCTAAAAGTCTGAAACTTTCTGTGTTATTGATAGTCGATTAGTAACACTATGACAAAAACTTTCAAGCCTTAAGAGTCAATTTCTGGTAGTTTCGGCAGATTAGCCCGTAACTTTCTGAAATTTAATTTTCGAATCAGACTTTTTGTTAGGCATATTATTAATAAAAAACCTGAAAGGATGAGACCGAAAGGATGACCGTTCCATTAAAAGTTATAGCCAAAATAAAGAATCGTTCTCTTTTAGGTTTCAGGTAGAGCTCATTAGAAAAAATTTTACTTTTCAACAGCCATATGTCCATTAAATGTTCTTTTCATATGAATCGATAGAGAAGAGAGTGCGCTATCTGACTATGCGCTAAAAGAATGACTGACGCTAAAAGAATGAACTATTAGAATGTTTCAGCTCTTAATTTAGAAGCATCAGTAAGAGCGTCGCTCGAACAAAAAGACTGAAGCTTTGCTGCATGCAGCAACAGTAGGAATCTAAACCAAGCATATGGTAATAATCTCCAATGGTCACTCTATTAAAAAGCGTTTTCAGAAGTAAGGACAAATTTATAATGTTTAAAAGAAACCGCTTCTAATGTTTTTCAGTGCCTTTTTGGCCACTTTTTTGACCGTTATTGTAATTTTTTTAGTTAGTATTTATTTTTATAAAGAATCATTAAACAAATTCGTGATCTGCGGATAAAATTACGTTAGATCATATAAGTTTACTAATTATAATCCGTAAGTGGATTGATCAGCATCTAGAGAAGTGACTAGCGCCAGATCTTCAGTACTGAAAAAGGCTTAATCTATATGATACCTACCCCCATTACATCAACTTTTGGCGCCAACGATGAGACACACAAAATCTGAAGCAGTTTTGTATGCTGAATCCAATGTAGAAAACCGCAGATCTCTACGTCACTAGGAAAAAAGTTATGTGCAAATTACTCTCCCAGCGGAAATGAGCATTTTCGCTGTTTTCAATCATATTTCACCTAAGTTGTAAACGCTGCCGATGACACATTCCCTAACGTAGAACCTTGAGCCTGGTCTCAAATGATGAGCCTGCTAGGTATGCACCGGTATCGGTATTCATACCGAAATACCGATACCGAAAATACCGAACTTCGGTATATACCGATACCGAAAATACCGACTTTTTTCACTTAGAATTTTTTGGATTTTTTTATTTGAAATGAGATGTTTTAGCATCCTGGACACCCAGAATGAATCAGGGACGGAAAACAAAAGCTTTTTTTCCTTTCTAAAGCGAAAGTTTTTTTTCTCTTTCTGTCTGAACATGCTCAAAATACAGAGTGTTGTTTATACGTTCTGCTTGTCCAGAATGCTAAAATACCTCGTTTCAATGAAAAAATCCAAAAAATTCCAAGTCAAAAAAAGTCGGTATTTTCGGTATCGGTATATACCGAAGTTCGGTATTTTCGGTGTTTGGTATACCGATACCGGTGCATACCTATATACAAGTTTACTCTTTCTTCTTCTGGACTATGTACCGAAATCTTGTTTTCATTTTTAGCGATTAACATTCACGATTTCTACTTCGATGGCATATATATGACCGCATCAAATGATCGCTTTCCTTTTCAAATATCCTTTACAATTGAACTAGCAAATCGATAAAATATTGTCAACATATGCTTAATTCGATTATATATAGGAGTAGAGGAAAACATGAAGATGCCGAAGTTTCGCCATTTTTCGATACGTAAAGAACCGACTATATACAAATTTCTTCTCAGACATTTGGACTCTGACAGAAGGACAGTGATCTGTGTTTTATTCCTGCATTGAGAAAAGAAAGATGTTTCAATAAGCATTTGTGCAACATGTTCTAGAGAGAGGGAAAATGAGTTACTACATTACGAGAAAACTTGTCTTATTCTAATTTTAGATTTCGAGAAACTCATGAAATTGTTTTTCCAACACTATTCAAGTTTCACTTCATTAAGCTATGCTCTTCCGTAAGTAATATCGAAAATAGTCGAACTTTTCTTTTCTGTCAGAAATGTGTAGTACGAAAAATAGATGATGGCATGTTTGTTTTCTGAATGGTACAATAGAATTAATTAAAGATAGTTTTTGACAACATTAGACAAAGAAATATCATGGAAAATTCGAATCCAGGGCGGAACCATAGTGTACGAAATTTCATACATTATTGGTAGGTTGGTAGCGTGTGTGTAATATATAGTAAAAAATACAGACGCCTAGCCCTTTCTCATCTTTCGTGCCAAGCTACCAAACTGCCATTACTGTACCATATTATCCAAAATCAATTGCTTTTCAAGAATCATTGAAAAGAAATTGATTTTGGATGATTTTAGACTAATTTGAATCACCTGTGTGATTTTCAATCATTTTGGGTGACTTTTCATTCGGTAAAAAATCAACTGTTTCCCCCATGAAAGATTCTCACATTCATTATCCATCGAAATAGATTTCCTACACCTTTAAAGGAAACCGTCAAAACTAATTAAATACTTAAAATGCAGACTACATTCTACGTATATATTTCTCTACGCGTAGATAATCTTAAAATAGTAATAACGCGTAGGGTCACCAGTAATATCAGCTGTTTCGTCAGTATTCTGAAATACAGATTTCTTACCATGTATTTTCAAAAATTTGCGGAAGTATCGTTCGTGGAATGTTGGATGAATCCGATTTTCATCTTTCTGTTACCTTACATACTATTTGTGAACAGCCACACAACTGTAGTCTTCTAGTCAACGAACTGTCAATCAACCAGTGCCCTTTTTTATGAAAAAGAATTTCATTTCTGAATTTCTGCTGATCCATCGACTAAATGCCTTGGCCGCGGTAAGTTGAGGGTTCCCGTAACTACTAAACGCTTGTTGTAACCAAATTTATTATATTGAAACACCGATGATAGTACTTTGAATTCAAAAATCAAAGTACTATCAAAATCTATGCTGAACAAAATGTATCACTGTAACGCTACTTCTAATTCACTAGCCTGACGAATATTTAAGAGGTGATAAGAGAAAGAATATGATTTACATTTTACGGCAAAAAATCCGGATTAAAACAAACGTCACGTTTAAAATAAAAGATTAAAAATCTAGAACTTACTCTTTCTGGAATTTCTTCTTCTCGTCTTACGTATTGGTTTTTTCACAGATTAATCTAACTTAATATCTTTCTCTTTCCTTTTACGTGAATTATCAGAAATGAATAAAGTCAATGAAATTAAACACATTCTTCTATTCAATGTATTATTATAATTGGACTATATTAACTATATTGTTAACTATATTTCATTCTAAACACATACACGTTCTATACACAGTGTTATTTTTATTTAGCTAGAAAGAAAAAAATGACACTCACACACTCTTCCATCTTTTTTCTCTTATCATTATTTTCTTCCAGTTCATTGACATCTCTTTATCTCTCAAAGGAAAAAAAAAAAAATTATTCAAGCGTCCACCACACATCACGATTAGAACTACTTATTTTTCGATGACAGCACATATAACAAGATTTACGCGTTAATATAATTTTATGATGTAAAACTGTTAGAGGAAAATAATTTCAGTTGACTATCCGAGAGAAAAATACTTATTCAAAACCGATGTATGATTGCACAGATCATACTGTACAGATCCTTGCTGTAGAAAAGTAGTAAATTACTTCGGACTAAGCATAGCAATCACAAGATATCTGGCTCATTATTTTGTTAAAATGATAAATTTTTGGTGTAAACCGCAGATCGCTAGCTATTGAGAGACAGAGGATATATTCAGTTTGACTTTTCCAACGAAACACGTTAAAAAGCTTGTTAGCATTGCTTATGCTGAGCAAAAAAGTGTCATGACCTTTACAAAAACAGGTGCCAAAAACACTGG
This sequence comes from Didymodactylos carnosus, assembly GCA_905250885.1. NCBI lineage: Eukaryota > Metazoa > Rotifera > Eurotatoria > Philodinida > Philodinidae > Didymodactylos > Didymodactylos carnosus. The sequence goes on along the minus strand of CAJNOQ010005392.1, from coordinate 5,792 downwards.
CGCGACTATATTTCTGCAACCATTCTTGCCTATTCTTAACAAAATATTAAGACTATGTAAACTCCATTTTAAGAGTATGTAGACCCCATCTGCACGTGATTGAGATTATGCAAATCCCACATTTTAGTTATGTAAACCCCAATATTTTCCGAAGTCCATTTTCCCTAGGATTTTCTCTATAAAAATAAATCTCCTTCGGAGAACGAACGTGTCCCTGGAAGTTTTTACAAAAGCATTGTTTCTCAGCTATTTTACCTTGTAATACTTCTTTTCCCTCTTCTCCTGCTCAGAAATAGACGAAATTTGTTTTTTTTTGAAAGGCAGCTTACGGAGCATGTTACAATTTATGCAGCTTGCTAGGCCAGTCGCAGGTCGATCAGACGATCTGTCCCTTTGCCGCATTAAACTTCTGAAACCAGGATCTAGTCCTTTATCAGTTTTAATGTTTTATAAAATCTATATCGTCTCAGCGTTGGCGATAAAAGTTGGTTGGAAGATTTACAACTAAAAAGATATTAGTTGACATTTCACTCTTAAACAAATGCTCTGCATGAACATTATATTGAACTATAGAGATAACATATCATTAAATAAAAATAGAGCTGCTTCAGTGATTTTTCATGATTGACAGCTGAACGTTCAACATGACATTTTCTTCTGCTAAGGACTTTCTCTTATAATCGGATATATGTTGTTTTCACATAAAATAAGGCCACTGTAGCGTGAAAGATGACGAGACAAGTTAATCCTGTTGTAATAAAAACTCTTAACAGGAGAAACTGTCATATTGAACGCTCAAATGTCAATTATGAAAAGTAACAGAGGTGGTTCTGTTTTTTATTTAATAATATATTATCATCTATAATTCAATATAATTATCATGCAGAGCATATGGTGGAGGATGATGTGTCAACTAGTATTAGAAATTAAATTTTTCCAATGAAATCTCTCATCATTAGATCAACTTATCGTCAACGAAGAGACGATACAGATTTTGTAAAAGCATAAATTTTGGTACAAATTGCAGAATTCTAGATATAATAGCTAAAAGATTTCGAAATCGTTCAGCAAAAAAATAAGTCGTCAATCACATTCCAAAATGGCCACAAAAAGGTTATGTAAATTAAAAATCTCATAACTACGGAACATTTTAAAGGATCACGGTGTTTCTATTTGTACGATGCCTGCTAATCAGTATAATACAGATATTCCACTGGATCTCCACAGCTATCGTCCTATTACACTACTGCCCTCACTATCGAGGCTTCAAGAAGAGTCATTCAACTATTCATCAACTTGTTGAGCTAGTTCAATCTACTTTTGAGAACAGAGAAGCAGATAAGCAAATTTAAGTTGTATTTCTTGATTTCAAGAAAGCTTTTGATAAAGTTTGGCGTAAAGATCTGTTATATAAGCTTAGTAGGAAAGGCATATGTCCACAATTGATTGCATGGCTAGAAAGTTATCTTCATGATAGAGAAATCATTACTGTAGTTGAAGGAAAACACTCAATAACTGTTCGTATCAATTGTGGGATACCCCAAGGCAGCATACTTGGTCCATTACTCTTTCTAATCTATATTGATGACATAGGCAGTGAATTGTCTTCTGTGACTCATATGTTTGCGGATGATACACTTTACTACAGTGATAATGATGATGATTTAGTGAATGATACATTGAATACTGAGTTAGATATTGTCTCTAGACGGTCCAATCGATGGTATTTACCTTTGAATTTTCCAAAATGTGTCACTATGAATTTTTCGAAAAAACCATCGCCAAAACCGCTTACAATAAAAAATCACGTTCTTCAGTTAGTACATGCACATAAATATTTAGGAGTTTATTTTGAATCATCGTTGGCTTGGAAGAAGCATATTTCCTTTATAGTTTTAAATGTAATTCTATCTTAGGCTAATGGCAAATTTCAAATACGCTTTTATGACTCCTGTACTTGATCAGTTATACAAAACACTTATTTTCTCTGTTTTAAATTATGCCGATATCATTTATTCTTCAGAATCTGACACAGCACTAAAGCCTATTGCACATCTACAATATCGTGCCGCTCTTCTTGTTTCAGGTGCGTTACATTTATCAAGTAAAGTAAAAGTTCGAGACATTCTAGGTTGGACGGATTTATTAAAAGTGCACGACATACATAAATTGATTCGTCTGCGAAGTATTATTTCAGGAAATACTCCGCAATATCTGAATGTTCATCTTCAATATGAGATCCCGTTCCGTATACTTTACGTAGATGTGCTACTTTTAAACAAACAACTTTAGATTCTGCTCGCGCAAATAATTCAATCATTTAAAAAAATGGTCAACACTTCCTGACCATATAAAATATACTTCTTTCAAAAATTTTCGTACGCACATTTCTATGTTTTACAATGTAAAAATATCTCATTATCGTGTCTATAATATTAATCGTTTTAGCGACGTTGTTTTTAACAGAATCTGCGCTAATTTTTCAAAGCTTAACTATGACTTAAACCAAAGAAACTTATGCAGATCTAATACATGTGCATGTGGATGTGTAGAAACAGTTCAGCACTACTTTCTACATTGAGTGTTATACCGTTTACCGCGTTCTGTCTTACAGTAATAGCTCTCAACCATAGATCCGCCCCTACCCACAAAAATCTAATCTTTTGTTACTAAAAGTTTTCCTATCTAGAAACCAATATCTATTCGTCTATACTACTGTTATCGAGTATATTGTATCTATTAAACGATTTTAAAAGTAAGGATAGTATTATTGTTATATATAGCTTTACGTCTTTCCTTTACAGTCATTATAATTATTACGTTTTCTCTCTCATTTTTTGTTTTGTTTTTTTCATTGCACTCATTTGATGTGTGTTCGATTTGATAAATATGAAAAATAAATATAGTTTAAAATAAAAACCAAAACAAAACATTGTACATACTTTCGAAAACGTTTTTTTTGCGTAAAGAAGTGTTTTCTCTAACTGTTTTTGTGTAGTAAAAGAATTTTCAACTACTTCTGGATTAGATAAAAATAAAACTACTTTTTAGTCATTTTTTACGAATGACACCTGAACGTTCAACATGATAGTCTCTTTTATTAAAATCTTTTTCTTATAACCGGATATCCCATCAACTTTTATGATTACAGCGGCTTCATTTCAATGAGTACATTTTATGAGAGAACAACATATATTATAAATTTCTCTTTTTCTGATCTTTCGACAGTAAATCAGTGCCTGAAGCAATTTGTTTTTCTTTTTTTCTAGAAAAGATGAAATAGATGAGATGAAAATATACACTAGTTAGACCAAGTAGAAAATCGAGTATTTTTCTTTTTTCTTCCAAAATAAACAACAAAATATAATAATATTAAATTAATTATCGACCGATTAGTAATAAATCAATTTTTGTCCGGACATGAAAAAGAGCTTCTCACGAAATACGCAGTACAGATGTTGCTGTTAAATAAAATTATATAATTAGAAGAGGATGAAATATTTGCATTCAATGACAATAAGAAATGTTTTTATGAGAATAACTCTGTAATAAAGATTCAGAGCCAATCATTCTATTAGAATATTTACAAGAAGTTGATCACATAAAAAAATAATCTTTTAATCTTCGAATTGAACATCTTAACATATATAGTGCCTCGAAAATTTATTCGTTCACTTTAACAGTAAGAAGTATCTAGAATAAATTTGAGCAAAGATTTGTACACTTGAAAGAATTTCTAATCTGATGTAGTGTATAGAATGTAATATAAATTGAAAAAATGTTGTAGAACACTCTGAGACGTCTCGTTTTGTTCAGACATGTTTGATCCTGCACGATGGAGTTATTTTGAAAACATTTCTCGATCGAATTTGGACAAGTGTTTTTTTAAGATTTTGTTGTTCTCCAGACTCTAGTTTCAGAAATTTTGATCGAGAAAAACTATTTCAGGTATTCAAATCTTTTTTCAGATTTATTTTAGCTGTTATTGTTGAAGAGAAAAATTAAAAATAAAAGTGGATGAATAACTTTTCTACCAACTGCATTCAAATAATGCTGAGTATTAAAAGAAATCCGTTGTCTGCTTTTAGCCACAAATAACTGCCACAAATAGTGGCTAAAAGCAGGATTGGTAAAAATTCTGCCACAGATAAGAAAATGTGTGAATCTTACTTTTCCATTGGTGAATACCAAACAAAAAAAGGCAAAGAAGTAAAAACGATGTTGCACAAGTATGTTTCTTGCTCAGAGATCCAAGAAAAAATGTGAGAAACTAATCGAATTTTATATAGTTAGATTCAAATTTTCATCTAGATCATGAATATAAAATTTATTTTGAATAATAAGACTATGGTAAATAAAAAATCAAGTTTTTTATATTTACCTTTTTGAACTATATGTAAAAAAGTCAATTTTTTCTTTTCTTTTGTTATACAGTGAGAGTGTCCACGTGATATCACGTGCTTGTTTTATGCAAGATTTATTCAATCTTTCAAATATCCACAGATCGGTACAACACAGTCGCTAAAACATATGTTCAAAATGTTTGTATATACTCAGAATTTTGAGCTCTATCCTAATCTCAATCCTTCCGGAAGCGAAAACGTATGCTCGGGGAGATATACATGTTTTAAGGAAATGTTGACAAAAATTAAAATCTATTTTTTAACTTAACGATAAAATATTAGAGTTTCATTCAAAGTCCATTTGATAGAGTACATGAAACTCTCTGTGCTCACAAAATTCCGAGCTTTCGAGTAATCTCCTTCATGATATTTTTGTTGCTTTAACGAATTTTAACAAAAACTCATTTTTTTCAGTTATTTTCAAGTAAAAAAAGATCTCGGACCATTTTCTTCTATCTGAAAATTTGTAGCGGAATAAAATTTATAACTTTAGAATGTTTTGTCTTTGTGAAGAAATTACTTTCTAGAAAAAAGACGATGAAATCGATCATTAAGGAACTGTGATAGCTTAGAGTTGTATCGAAAAACCGCTATTATACGCTTTATAGTTAACTAACTTCTGACTACTGTAAAGCCTTTATTAGTGAACACCGCTAATTCCAACGGGCACATTTTCAATCAATATATCGAGATGACTTGTTCATTACAGATAGTTAATTATGTTTTTTTGCCATTAAGTTCATCGTGCTTTCTTCTACTGGGAAATATAAAAACACCTGATAGTTGCCATTTGGTAAGAAGGTAAAATGCCGACGTTAAATTTTCGTGAATTAAGAACATTCACTCTACAATCTTTGATAAGAGTAGTTTGTCAGATTTTATTGTAGAACTCATTTTTTAACTTTTCTTATTAGAAAAAAGTCTTGCGAATCTTACAATTTCAATAGAATTATTTAATTTTGTGGAAAAATGATGTATGAACAATATATTGAGTATAATCTTTATCTTCATTACAACGAAAAATTCTTTTAGTGTAAGCTTCACAAGATTTTTCTAATGGGAAATGTTAAAAAAAATGACTTCTATAGGAAAGAAATGTATCAAAGAACGAAACCGTTTCTGTTCATCCGTAAGGATAATTGTTGTATATATACACGTACACGAAATATATAAGTCAAAAGACATGTTCACATCAGAAGGAGAAAGAAAAACTATATTTTTCTTTTTCAGTAACTGTATAAAAGTGATAAGTTACAAAAACTTGATTAAGTTGAATTAAATGATAACTTCAGAATAAGTACACAGTAATTGAAAGAGAGAATTGAGAAGCGTAAATAAGATTGGCATATGTACTTATTTTAAACTTAACCTTAAACTGAGCTTGAGATG
>CAJNOQ010005391.1:0-15410 GCA_905250885.1 Didymodactylos carnosus | reverse complement strand
GTTCCATAACTTGAGGAAAACTTGATCAGTTTGAAACATTTTCAAAACCGAAACTATTGATTAATACAAAAGTCAGATGGATTAGATTACAATCCGCAAAAATAAAAAAGTAATCTTTTTTCATAAGTCAAATATGATTATACATAGTCAAAACATTTGTCTATCATCTTTAGCTAAAGGTCCATTTTACTAGGATGATGTTTAAATTCTACATCTGGAACTTTTTGTTTTGGGTAAGTGATATCAATAACTGGTAAATTATTTTTGTTGCAATAATCTATATATTTCATTGATATCGATCTCCAGTCTTCTATATAAATGGTATTACCAGATTTATCTAGAAATTCTAATGCACCCCACACAAAAAATAATACTTCTGTATCTATATGATTCTCATCAATATATAGTGTATGAACTGATCCAGGAGTTTCATGTACAACATCGCCTGATTTTGATAACCATACAGGATGTTCGATATAACCCCAAGCACCTTTTAATGTATAACCATATATTTGACCATAATGACGATGCCTACTTAACATACTTCCGGGTGTGCCGTGTAATACCATTATCCACAGACCGGTATAGGGATCAACTTTTTCTTTTAACAATTTTAATTTCACGTTTCCCTATGGAAAATAATATGTATCATTTGATCTTATATGTGTTGGTCTATTGGCCAGCAAAAAATCATACTTTATTCCATTACAAACAATCAGTAATAAACTTATGAAAATAATAGTAAACATTCTATAGCTATCTAAATGAAAATCATGTTCTTTCATATTAGACAATAATTTTCTTGACTAATACTTGTAGTAAAAAGGACATTTCGAAGACAGTTCTGCAATACTTCTAGCATCCGACTATATAATCGCCTTTTCTATCTCAGAAATTAATTTCCGACTTGTTTTACGATTAGGTAGTTTACTTTTGTTTTTTGGTAGTACCAACTATTTCTACTGTTAAACTTACTATTAGAAGAAAGAGAGATGATGATAAGTTTAAGTGTGTGTTTTATGTTCTGAAAACAAAGCAAACATACATCGTTATTTACATAGTCATTTTTTTCGTCTATCTACCTCGATTCCAAGCTCAGTCATGCATTATTATCATTTCTTTTCTCAAACATAAAGATTTTATCTCGAGTGTTACACATACGTTAGTGTATAATAAAGTATTATTCCTTTGACTTTAATCAGGGTGTCTTCCCTAGGCCCTTTGAATTTTCATTAAGTGAGGGTCACGTTTGACTGTCTCGTTTCAGTGGCTAGTACGCACTACTTTTCTGGACAGATACTAAAGCTAGCCAAGTAATCCACAATAGAAGACACTTTTTACAGCATTTGTCTTTCGGAAAACCTGCAAAGTAGACTTCTGGCGACAGTTCTAAATCTCGTTCCATCTGCCCTGTCATCCAATCGTCGACTTTCTTGATTTTCAATTACATTCGGAATCTTATACTTTTTGTCCGGTTTAAAATGATTAGTTAATAATGAATATTTTGTATCATCATTGACTTCTAATTAGTTGTAGATATAATATTCAATATCAAAATGATTAGAATCAGGATGAGAGTTGAATATTTTCAATATTAAATCATCTTCTATTAATTTAGCTTTTACATTAGAATATGTGGTTGTTAATGTTGATTGTGAGGTTTCGTTTTTTGAAATAATATCATTTATACAAAACTAGACGCTCTTCCTACAAGTCCGCTGAGATCTGAATGAATGTCCGCTTTCATCTGTGAATGAATGAGGCAGTTTTCTAGCTAAAAGCCCGAAAATATGGATTTATAGATAAAACGTCATGAGAAACTTGTAGGAGTTATTTTCAAGATCTTTTGAAATCTCTGAAGGATTTTTTACAAAATGTCTTTCAAAACCACTTTTCTGAAAGTGATTTTTGTTGTTACATCATTGGTTTATTTTTACTAAATGGAGCAATAATTGTAAAAAAAGCATTCATTCATTAACCAGCAAAAGTTATGCAGTCAACTAAAAATGTTCGTATCCACTATTTTCCCGCATACTTTTCCATACTCGGCGCTGGTTTTAGCACAAAAATAACAGAAAATCAAAACTCCAGTTTTCGAAACTAAATTCACAATAAGCAAAGTTTTAAATATTAGTGAGTATGAAACTGTTGCGAAAGTCATTGTCGATTTTTAACAGAAACTAGTTGATGGTTTATTGTTCTAAATGACGTATTGAATAATCAGTGAATCTGACGTAAATATAAATGATATTTTCACATATTAAAGCATGAAAAATAAGAATCAATCTATTACTGAATAACGTGTGACTTTTGAAAACTGTCTGCCTTCAGTTTCAGTTAACTAGCACCGGTGCATATCCAATCATTATGTACTACCGTGGACCGAAAAAAATCAAAAAATGCTTTTTATTCCACTTCTGGAAAACATCGTCAGGAATTAGAGTAATTCCAACATACCAAAAAAAAACTTCAGCTTATACAAAACTGAACATATCAACTTAAAAGTCAGGGCCTGGAAGTTATGCATCATGCTGAATCCAATGGTACTATCAATTTCAATTTCATTTTATTTAGCTCAAATCTAAGCAGGGAAACAGGAAACCCCCTGCTTGTAAATACTGCCCCCAAACATCTTATCAGTTTTCTTTCATTTTGACTTTGATAATGAGATTCTAGAAAACCTGGATTTTGATCTTACATGTCTTGGGATCATTTTATAAAAATTCTGCGATAATTAAAATTATATTCAAGGCAATCATCCAATAGAGCACATTGTACTGTAAGGTGCACATAATGCAAAATCACAGTGGAATTTGTTTTTCGCATTATTATACATATTCAGATTCAGTTTAACGAGCTGATTACGAATAACACCTTTCGAGCCTCCAAAAGCCATTTCTTCATGGAGAAAAACTCAAATTACTGAGAGGACCTCAAAAATACAAAAAACCGTCCTCTATGATGAAATTGACTTTTTGAGCTTGTATTACAAGATGGAACGTTCGAGCTATATTTTTCTGAATCAGCATTGAAAACTGATTTAGAAAAAGGTTTTCAGTTCATTTCAGAGGTAAACAGTCGTCCGCCATGGACGTCCGAACCAACGGCTGTCAACTGAGTATGACTCATTTTGTAAACCTATCTAGTTGTTTGGATGAAGGGCTATATCGATGATTCACACACCATCAGATCGGCCAACACGCCAGCTTAAAAAATATGTAGAGCCTTTTTCAAAATTCGTTTTCCTTGCTGAGAAAAACGGCTTTTACTGAAAACCAAAGAGAAACAGCGAGATGATCTTTCGAAAACCAGGCCGTGTGTAAAAATTTTCAATAGGATTGTATTGATTTTCTTCGATGCTATGATAGCCCAAGGTATCCTCTTCAAAATGAGAGTCAAGTGAGACCTTGGTTTTCCGCGGCTCGGGTGTTGTGTCGGATTTCTTGCGAGTCCCAGGACTGGCACCTGGTGATTATTAGTAGCCAAGAAAACGGATGGACTATAGATACTCGATCATACTGAGTCTTGTGACAATATTTGCTTTTAGAAAAAGTTCTAAAAGTCTATCGAAAAGCGAGTTTTACGAAAATTTGGGTTTTCAGGCTGGTTTCACCTATTAAAAAGTTCACTATTCACTCAATAAACATCAGAACGGGTTCAAGACTTCAGAATGTAGAGTATTTAAGCTATTCTATATCCTATTTATACAAGATCTTAAAAGAAAGTTTACAAAACCCTATGGTTTTCCAAAAGGGTTTCTGGAAAATCCATTAACGCAAATATGCTTTTTCGATTTTTTCGAACTTACTCTAGGAAGATACCGATGTACGAACATTAAGAATTAACATTGAAGATTTTATTAAGAAAGATGATACTTTAAAAGATAATACAATGATTGAAGAACTTGTCAGAAAGTCATTATAGGTGAAAATCATGACATCTGCCTAGTATTTTCACAATTGTTCTATGTGGGCATATGTTTGAGAAGCTAGTCAATAGCTCGTTTTGAAGCACAGAAAATTCTCTATCTTTCTATGTATGGGCTTTGGTCAAAGTCTTTGAAATCATACGAAAAATTTGAAAAACAAATTGAATAACCTTCGTGGAACTGGTGACGAAAAATGATACGAAATAAGTTTTTCAAGGAGATCAGGAGCAATGTTTGAAAGTTAGAAGTGAAAAGGGAAGCATTTCTGATCATTTTTACTCAAAATCATATTGGACCATTTTGCAGCAGAAACCGCTTCCCGTCCTTTGCTGAAATTTTTATTGTACAGCGCCTTCCTTTTAATTACTTTTCTGGTGTTGCAGAAAGCTGTTTGAGTAAACAAACACCAAGTGAAGCTTGTAGTATTTTGCTTATTCTCTTTATGCGTCTTTCTTTAAAAACCTTTTATTATATTAGCGAAAAACCATCTTACTTGGTCTTTTCCGAATAAATTCAGATAAGTTTCCGCCCATTCTTTACATAAACGTTTAACTTCTAATGGATTATTTGGATCATTTGCTTTTTTTAACAATTCCAAGATACGATAAAAATTTTGTATCAGACTCATTATGATTTGTGCTCTTTGCTGATTCCATATGAATTTTTGTAATTGTAATTTTGGCATAAAGATATCATGCTTAGCACCAGATATGGGATCAATTTTAATGATTTTTTGTTTTTTGTAGTCCATATTTAATGTAAGTCTAAAATCGAGAGAATTTTCCATTTATTTTTAGTTATAAGTAAAGTAGCAATGGAAAAATGTAGTAGTTCTATAGCATGACTTAAGTCATCTCGGAAATGATAAGTTAAATATTTTATGTGCATTTTTTCTTTTGTGACGATAATGAAGCTTTTGCCTCTTACTTTAGTTTCCTTTGAATGTTGTTTGAGAAGTTTTAATGTAATTTCACGTTGTTGTTGTTGTTTCCTTATATTGCTGGGAGGTGGAACAGTGGGGTCTATAGACTAATGTTAAAAAGAAAAATATTAAACGACTAATATTAAAAATCAACTAAATATTTTTCCGCCTTATTTAGATATTAGCCCGTTCAATATTTTTCTTTATTTAAATATTTTTGCTTTATTTTAAAATAATAAAATATTTTTCTATCCTATGCGAAAAACTTTAATATTTTTCTATCCGGTTTATCTCATTCTGAATGAAGGAAGCAATATCGCAGTTTGAACCTACCAAGAAGATACGAATATGCGGGCGGGACGTCCCGCCCGCATATTCGTATCTTCTTGGTAGGTTCAAACTGCGACATTACTTCCTTCGTCCGGAAGTAGCTTCTAGTTGACACTTTCAAAAAGTGGCATTAGCTTCTTAATGACACTTCCGAACGTGGCAATAGCATCTTGTTGACACTTCTGTAAGTGTTAATAGCAAACAGCCTAGTCAGCTATGTAAAACTAACTATGCTAACTTGATCGAAGCAGACCATTTTTGCACCTTATTGAATATTTTTGTATCGGAATAAAACAATTTAATATTTTTCTGTCCTAGGCGAAAAACTTTAATATTTTTCTATCTTACAATAAGAAAAATATTTATTAGTTCAGATAGAAAAATATTTAAATAGGATAGAAAAATATTTAATTGATTTTTAGTATTAGTCGTTTAATATTTTTCTTTTTAACATTTTTCGGCATACCCGAACAGTGCAAGCTTCATATAGTACATGTTTCAATAAAATATCCATAATTCTCAGCTTCATATGAAGTATGTCTGGTACCAGATCGATATATCTAAGGAAGCATCAAATATTCATTATAGGCAATTATTATAAGATATTTTTTCCATATGGAACGGTAATTATAAATATTCGTGCAAGTATTTCTCGCCCAGTTACCGTATGAAATTTTTTAGTTTGCATATAGTTGGGCTAAGAAAAAAATTATTCTAACTCGTAAGAAAAATTTTCAAACGCAACCATTCAATGAAATTCCTTCTATTGAAGGAAAAATACGTTTTTCATGTAAGGCATAGAGAATAATAAATGAGCAATTAATTTTTGAATCGATCATAAAGCGTAGAAAGAAACTGACTCTTCTGTATCTTTTCTGAGATTTCTGTTGAACATTTTTCCTTCTGCGCGCAGCTCTTTTTCGGAAACAAAATACAGCCTAATATGACGCCTAAAATAATATGACTAACATAATATGATTGTTTTCTTTTTCGATGGTGTTTTGTCGTGAAAAAATCAGTTATGTACGGGTAACAATAAAAAAAGAATTTAAAACTACTGAAGTGTACTAAATCCTTACTCGAAATAACTTCCATAGAGTGGTCTTTCCATGAACATGAAATAGAATCATAATAACTAGCTGGTCTGGTTAACGTAGTTTATGTTGACCTAACTCGATCTTTTTTAATGAAAAATTAGTACATTTTCAAAAGTACTCTATCTTTCTTCCTGAAAACCTAGTATATGTTGACGAGAACTCCAGCTTTGTTCCTCAAAACTTACCAATAAAAGATGGAGGTCTGGCCAATATTTAGTAAGTTTTGAGGAAAAACGATGGAGTTCTGCTCAAAATATAGTATGTTTTGGGGAAAAAGGATACAGGTCTGGTCAAAATGTAGTACGTTTGGAGGAAGAAAGATGGAGTTCTGTTGAAAATGTACTAAGTTTTCAGGAAAAAAGATGGAGTACTGGTCAACATAAACTAAGTTAACCAGACCTGCATCTTTTCTCCGGAAAAATTACTATATTTTCACCCGAACTCCATCTTCTTTCCTCAATACTTGCTATATGTTGACCAGACCTGTATCTTTTTTTCTTCAAAAGTTAGTATATGTTGACCAGAACTCTGTCTTTTTTCCTGGAAAGTTACTACATGTTGACCAGAACTCCATCTTTCACCACAAAGATGGAGTGCTCCTCGAGGCCCCCCCACTCGAGATTTCGCTTCACTTCATGCCTGCAGCACATGCAAAGGTGTCGTATCGATAACGCTGTTTTTGTTGACGATATTTTCGACAAAGAACCACATATTCGAAATCAACACATGAAATTCAGAGTAAAATGAGATCATTTTTTCGGTCGAAAAACAATTTTCATTTTTCACCTGGACTTTTGCACCATGGAGGCCTCAGGAATCTCAAAAGAAAACATTTTTCTCAAATTCTATTGAACCACACCTCATCAGATGCAGAAATTGTTGCTAATTCCGAATATGTGGTTCTTTGTTGGAAATATAGCAGATAAAACACAAATTTATCGGCACATATCTGGAAATATCTCAGATACTGAAAATGTCTCATGACAAAATAATGAAAAGTAGTTTCCTGATGCAGCTCTTTCGTCAACAAAGAAACGTAATGAATTTGAAAAATTTTAAAGATGAATTCTGTTCATCCAAGTTGAAATATTTGTTACGATTCTCCCGCTTAAATGCTTATCGAAAGTGAAAAGATTGCACTAATAAACTAGTTCTCTCACAGCTGTATCTCTATTCAGATTTGTGATCCCAGTAGAACCTCAAATATTGAATATCTCATTTGAGAAAATTGAGGAAATGAGAATTTTATTGAGGAGTGGAAAAACCAAGAACATGTAATCGCTCGCAAATTTGACACCAGACGTTGTTTTGACAATCATTGTGAAACGCAGCGTCATAGACGAGAAAAACGTGCGATATATTGTTTGTTCAAGTAGATAAACGATGTTTTTTGGCTAATAAAATGAATGACGGAAAATACCGTTTTAAAGTTGAAGGAAACTACGAAAAACACCATTTTCTATCGATCCGTCAATAGCGTTTCGCGATTTAAGAGAAAACGTACAAAAATGTAGGTTGAAGAAGTAGAAAAAAAGTAGTAAATTGTGTTTTGCTCTCCGAAATAAACGTAGTTTCTATCCGCTAAAAAAACGACGTAAAACTTCGTTTTAGCTGCGATTTAACTCCCGTTTTCACGCCAAAATCGCGAAACGGCGGGTCTGTTTTGAGAAAACAAACGTGAAACGCCGTTTTTCAACTTTTGTATTTATCCAAGCATAAAAAAAAGTTCTAGTATCTCCCGATTCATCTAGATTACTAGATTTTTACTCGATTGCAACTATTGGGTAACGACCGTGGAAATCTAGTAATCGGGCGATTGTTAGATTTCTTCTAGTTGCAACTATCGATTTAACTATTGCTAGTTGCACATGCAGACGCATCTAGTTAAAAGTCCCTTTTCCAACTAGTAATCTAGATGACAACTAGTCGTGCATCACCCGATTACAGACAAAATGTATCTAGATTTTTCACATAGGTGATTTTTGCTTGGGTAATAGGGTTATGTTTCGAGAAAACAAAAGTTTATTGAAATCTGTCGTCTGTCGCCTCTGCATAGTTATAGGTTCGATATCGTCTTTTCGTTATTAGAGCGACGTCAGTTTGACTCGAAAGTTACCTAGACAGATAGAAGACCTTCTTTTGATCATTTTCATTAAAAACATTTCAAAATCTTCTATATTTGGATTTAAAATTACATTTGATTGCACAAGTCAAAATAGCTTCTAAACATAACCCAAGTTTAGATCTTTTGCTGTGAAATTTAAAGTAGGAGCACAGTTGAGATTTTGACAAGGGACTCGAATAGAAGACGCTTTTTGCTAGAAAGTGAGACACACGCGAGTTCTGAGCGTCATTCGTTAGATCGCTTCGACTGGCTGAGGTTTTGTTTTACAACAGATGCGAGAGTGATCACGGAAGCATCTCACAGATCTATGAGATTTAGCCCAAATACAGAGTTCTGTATACACATGCCAGGTATACTCAAAGATACCTTTTACGCACCGCACCACACAGTGGGCAGTTTTGGCTGGGCACGTGGACATCTGCTGTAGAAGTGGTACGAAAGTCTATAAACAAGTTTTTTATAGGTTTCCGAATATGCTCTTTCCAGTGGTGACATTTTTGAAATCTATAAAACATTTTTTATGGGTTTTCTAGAGATCCGATCTTCAGAAAACCCAGAAAAAATTATTTCTGGATTTTGAGAATCTCACCATTGGAAAGAGCATATCCGAAAATCTATAAAAAGATGTGTTCATAGGCTTTCGTCCTGGTGCTAAAACGAATATCCAAATACCCACGCAAAATTTGCTGCGATAAAGGTCCTCGCTGCGATTTAGTTTCATCGAAAACTTTTCTGTACAAAAATGTCTTGAATTATATATCATTCGATGTAGTTTCTCACGCTGATTCCGAATATGTTATTATTTTTCACAAAACTGCTTTGGAACCAGAGAAAATACTGAAAAACCTGCAGAAAACCAGCTTTTTTGAAAAACCTATATCTCGGACCAGAAGCATTTGGGCTATTTTGGGCTAATACAGTACACGTATCATATAGAGAAGAGTGTTCTCTGAAAGTTTCATTTTATTTGAAGTTTAGGAAAAATTAGGAAACTCACTTTACTAAACAGGTGTTTAAGAAAAAACTCTGAGCGTAGAAAGAAAGATTATTTTTTTCGTAGGAAAGGAGTTAGAAGACAAATTTTTTTATAAACAGGTAGACCACGAGCTCTACTTTCAGAATATGTATGATTTATTCCTTCACTCTTCCTTCACTCTTTCTACCTTCTATGAAAAAATGCATTTTTCTAAAAGATAGCTAAAATCGGACCTTTTTCAGGTCCTAGGTTTTTCAAGTAAGTTAGAGAGTTAGAAAAACATTTTTGGATCAAAAAATTCGTCATTAGCTAAAGTATATTGGGCATTATTCATATCTCAAAAAATCTCACTTTCATTTTTCCACCTAATGTCCACGTGATTGCCCACTGTGCACCAGTATTTAGATCAGCCCATAGGCGTGTAAGAAGATCGACTGTAATTGGTGTAAGAAGTAATTTAGTTTGATCGGCATATTGTTTACTTTTCGATGAATCGAATTGTTATTCACAGTTAGCAGAAACACTTCTAAGAAAGGCTCGACGAAATCTGATATACTAATCGCTCCTCAATATTTTCTGGTTGTGGAACAGTATATGTGAACTAAATCAAAATGTCAGGCTACTTGTACAATTTCCAAACACCTACTCTCTAAAAAAAGGTTCGTGAACAAGTCACCGATCCTTTCTTAGATTTGGCATGAGGTACCGAGCCCTAAAAAAGGATCAATGAGTATTACTGGGGACGGGGGAAAGAAGATTGACAAGTTAAAAATGATTCAATTTCGATCACCACTGAGATGGCTCTTTTAGACTCATTGCAGTAGTTGCTGTTCGAATCTCTCAATCTTTTGAGTGTTCTTCGATATTCACGGCATAGTGAAAGGTGCCTGTCGAGCTTATATCTATTTGGTGAGAGACAACTGGAAATTGTGCTGAGCAGTTCGATATGCTTTGTTGTTATGATCATGTCAGTTTTCAGTTGAGGAGCTCTAGCAAATATGTAGAATGTTAATAATACTCCTAACCAGAAATTCGATTGTAAACTTTAATAAACAGAATCATTCGATTGTTGTGGCGGCTTAGGACGAGTTGTCTCAGCCCTATCAGTACCAAGTTCATCGGCAGCTCATCTCTTTGCCAGAGACGGGACGACCAGAAATAGAAAGTCCGCCCCGTATGAAGATGTCGATAAAGTTTGAACTACTAACTGTGATACATCAGCGACTTTTGTGCTCTCTTAGTGATGAATTTGAAAGTATATTTTCCAAATAGAGAAACGTTTAAAAGTCAATTTTCTTTTGAGTTTTATTGAAAAGATAATCAGTGTAAGAGAATATTATATCGTGTGATAAAGTAAGGGTATGTCAGGAAAACAAAGCGCTATCAGTCGATGGTGTAAAAATGAACACAGAAGTTGTTATGTATTATACCACGAATTCCATCTCATTTGTTGGAGATTATTTTGGACAGCATTTTGAAAGTTGATATTTGCCAGACCAACTTGAAGCTTTATATTCTGCTCCACTCCGATGTCATAACTGTCTTTCGACTGTGTGCTAGTGGCAACTGCAGCTCGATCCACTGATGTCGGCGCTGCCGATGCCGCTGCTCGTGCCAGCAATAACGATGCCGCTGTTGCGAATACTGCTGCTACGGATGATGATGTCAATGGAGCCGCCACTTTCACCAATTGATACCGATGTGTTGAATCATGATTACCTCCTTGGGCCGCAGTGCTGTTTTTCACTGGAAGTGTTGATCACTTTGTTTCCCTGGTCGACAGATCTGTTTGTGTTCACCACCGTTCTCATCAAAAGAGTTCAAGTGTTCTTTTCCAGAAAACGTTGTCTTGTCTTCTCGCACTCACTCATTGCAGATTTAGTCGCTCACGAAGGTTATGCAGTTTGATCACGCTCTTGCTATTTGTGACGAATCCTTAGCGATTTCTGTCACGATAGACAAGTCTTGAGCCGATGAAACAACTGCTTCCGTTGGATTCGAAAGTCTTTGCCAAAGGTTTCTGATCGACAGGTCTTTCAAGAGAAATCATCCAGCAATGTTCACATGATCAATGCGTGTTTCCTTGATTGCTCGTTCTTCTGAGGAAAAAAAGGATGCTGAGATCTCTGTCGAAAGATGACAATGTCATGCAATGGTCATTGACGGGCGAAGATCAGACAAAAGTTCACGTTCTGCTGTCGTTATTCAAATGGGCAATTCTCATCTGCGAGTGTTTCTGGTTAATCTTTCTTCTTTGGAATTTCGGCAGCGTTGATATTGATCTTCTCCAGTGAAACAAGTGTTCGCTGCGTGGAAGTCTTCAGAAAGAGCGACGAGGAAATCAGATCGTTCACTTGCACCTAAAATCGAGTCTCTCTCTTCATTGAGTATCGCGATCAATAGTTTACTTTCACTTGAAGGCATTTCGAAGATTCTGAGGTTCACGTTCAGAGTCTTGCACTCGAACCACAGTGGTGCTGATCACTTTCAGGGAATCGCATGGCCAGTCCCTCTTCTGCGTGTTCCATCAATGGATGTGAACGAACTGTGATCTGATGTCTGCTCGAAGCGTTTCATCGAACAACCAATAGCCGTGAGCAATAAACTCCCGTCGCTCTCCGATCGACTCTTAGGCACTCAAAGCTGGAGAGAACAAAGACATGTAACTGAACCCATTGAATATGGATGTTCGAATGAATGATCAACAATAACTCATTCAAGGAATCATCATTGGCATCTGCAGAGCGATGGACCTCTGGAGTGACACACCGATGCATGCCTATTCGGATATCTGTCCTCCGTGGGACAACATTCACTTTCCTCTACTCTGTCTCGCGTTCTCTACGTGCCTGCAGACTAATTCCGAGAACGGATACTCAGAAAATAGGTCCGTCTGCAATGAACATCCTATTCGGTCGAGTGTCTTCCAATGGTCCGGAGTGACGGAGTGTGTTTTTTTCCTTTAGAATAAACTAAGTCCCAGAATGCGGCCAACAAATTCTTTGTAAATAATCCGGTCGTGTAGAGCACACCTTTCTAAACAAAATGAGACGTCGTCACACTCTGTGCCATACTTTTTCATGAAGTAGCACTCAATTGATAAACGATTTTTGTGAAAAGAGTGGATTCGAATTAGGGCTAGTACTATCAGATTTTTTACTTGAATTCATATTTGCTAACAATGTAGGCGGTATTGGCGATGAGGTAACAGCAGCATACGAATTAGAGTTGTTAGACCTGTCGCCGGTATGATTAATATCATGATTGGGTGACGTAGTACTATCCGAAGAAGAAATTGACGAGAGAATACGATTGCTTTGTACTGTCGGTGATGAGCGAAACTCTTTAAAGCGAGATTGTGTGGAACGATTACTCACGAAAGCTTGTGACGAAGTCACGTTTGATTGTGCAGAGGGGCATGCTGAACCAAGTAAATTGGCCTTGGACTAATATTGATGACATAATGTTCTGAGTAATAAGTCGTGCTGAGCGACAATTGTTTTGAACAGTGGATTGGCGACATCTAACGAACTATTGGCAATGGAGTCCAATGAATCATCACAAGCTGAATCAACGACTTCAGCAAATTTCTCAATCAAGGATAATAATTCATTCCGTGATAAATAGCGCAAATCAGTTTTCTGGATTGAATTGAGATAGGTGTTTTGTGGAACTCCCTCACTATCTTCGAAGAAGAGGGAGTAAAAGTTTTATACCCAACAACCGCTGTTTTTATGGTAAATCGATTGACGATAGTACCTTTACGCGATCTTAAATTGTGTTTTACACGATCTTTAAGTGACCATTACGCCATCTTAAACTGACCTTACGCCATCTTAAATTTATGCACATCTTTTAGAGCTATTGAGTTGAGATTGGATGTGTATGTACACCATCTGAAGGATGTCTTTACATGATTTTACAATGCTTTTACGCGATGTTATTTCGATCTTTGCTTGATATTCACAACGACACGATATCTTAGTCCGATTATTCAGCAATGGTTTAATCCTATATTGTGCCACGGAATCTGTTTGAGAGTTTAGCTGTGATAAATCCCAAATATAAATGTTTGGTTAGAAATAATAAATTTCATCCATGTTCTGTAACTTTCATTAGTATATTAAACTTTTATTTCAGTTTAGAACTAATTTTTTTTTTAAGACTAGATGTCTCAGTATTGGGAGTTCCACCTTTTAGCACCTTCAGATGCTACCCTGCCTTTATGATCACTTTAGAAGATTTTGTCATTGTAGAGTTTAAAACAGCAAACTGATTAGACAAAAATGTCCAATGGTAAAAATATGGATGCTTGAGTTAAAAAATATGGTGGAATAAATCTCTTTAATATGTGTTTAATATAAGCGAAGCATTTGAAAAAGCCAGACAAGAATTATTGAGCGTGCATGATATCGACCTTAAGAGATGGGCGGGGGCATCAAAAAGCAAGAGAACTGAACGATCACACGTTTAGTGCTAATGACAAGTGGATTCTTATATTTAAACACCGACATGGTATCTATTCAAGACACATAACCAAACTTGTCACGAAAAAAAAATCGACGATCTTGACACAATCAGCGAGTCTGCCGATGCTTTCGTTTCGTAAGCTCAAAAGTTATCACCAGCATACGAGCCAGACTATGTCCTAAATACAGATCAGAGCGGAATAGCTCTGGAAATGTATCCGAGTCACACTTTAAGTTTTCATGGAGAGCATATCACCATCGGAAAAGTGAAATCGATTCATAATACTACTCATTCATATACAGTTCAACCGTTAATATCGCTATCCGGTCATCTAGTTGGACCTTTATTTCTCTGTTTGAAAGAACAATCCGGTCATTTAAGTGATAAAATCAAAAAAAGATCTTTTCAAAGCTGACAATATAGCATTAACGTGCTCAAAAAGCGGAAAACTGACAAGTAGTTTAGTCAAATACTGGAAAGACAATGTGTTAGTTCCATCAATAAAAAATAATAAATGTCTTCTGATTTCAGACTACTGGGCTGGGCAACGAGACAAAGAACTGTATCAAAATATTCCAAATTTAAAACGATTAGAAATACCAAAGAAAACCACATCGATGATACAGCCACTAGACGTCTACTTTAATCGCCAATATAAATATGTACCACGCAAAATCTACGACGAAGTGCGACTGTATATGATATAAATATTAATTTAGCAAAAAGAAATAATCTCATAAAATTGACTTCCTTGGTCTATAATCAACTTTGCTCGAAAAAATTTAATGCAATGATAAGATACGCATGGTATCGAAGTGGATACTTGAAAAACGATCCAGGTCCGTTTCTCAATGCACAACAAGTCTGTTTTTCCTTCGACAATAAACATGACGCCGAAACATTTGACGACACGAGGCCGACAACGTGAGATGAATAGACAGCAATAAAGATGACTAATGAAAGAAAAACAAAAAAGGGGTATGATTAGTCACCATGTGGACTAATAGAAAAGAACACTGCTCACATAGTGTCACAGTTAGCGACAACAGCATGTTGAAGCTAACACCTAACTCGCTGCCAAAGATGTGTCACCCATCCTGCTGCTCCCCACTAAAAGAGGGCTACAACAGACAGAAGGCACACGTCAGACAGGAGGTAGGTGCAGCGGGTGTCCTGACTTCCGTAAAAATGTTAGAAAAAAATTAAATTAAATCAAATCTCCTACATGTATTCTTGTTTCGATGTATGTTTCTGGATTCTGAACTATGTAGGTAGGATGATTACAATGCATGATAATTCTGGGTGTCGATGACCATTTACCATATTATTTCTCGCCGCGGATAAAATTTCTTGTTAATACCATATCTGCAATGCTATAATGTGCATCTGGGCGATTTTTATCATATCTATTTTTATTTAATTGTTGTTGCTTTCATGCTCGCAAACTGAACATAAAAAATCGAAAAATTGTCGACATTTTTCATTTCTCTAAACAAAGGCTGGGAAATATGAACTTAATGAAAAATGACCATGATTAGAAACTATTTTAATGATTCGTTATT
>CAJNOQ010005390.1:0-15410 GCA_905250885.1 Didymodactylos carnosus | reverse complement strand
TGAAGGAAAGAAGTTAAAAATAGACATTTATACACCATTCGATAGACAATTTCAAGAGCTACATTTTGCACTATTTATATTTGAAAAAAAGGATTATTTCGATTTTCCGCCTATATGCCCACTGTGCCACAGCTACCAGCAACAGCTGAAATATTGCCTCTCTAGAAGCCGCGCAAAGGTAACGAACCAAACCTATCAAAATGTCCGATCAATGATGCCGCAATTCATAAATAACCCAGATCACCGTACTATTCATAAATCTCCCATAAATTCCATTGCACCAGATGACATTTCACTTTCGTCAAGGCAGCGTTCATCTGACGACACCGAGGTCACCAACAACTTGTTGGTGACCTCGGTGTCGCGGTTTCAGGCTGTTGTCACGGATTCAGGCTGAATCCGTGATGAAGAAGCTAGTGAAGACTGCAAATAACATACAGAGAACAACTGTTGACTCAGTATGCAATGATAAGAAGTGTCTATGGACCACAAAAATACTTATGGTGTAATAATGATCCAAATCATATTCTAACATTTACTACAAGAACAGACGATCTCCTCAGCTGAGGCAATCCTGATTATACCCGATTTGCACAGCAACCAGCGACTGTATTCTGGTCACAAATGCTTTAGGGTAAGTCCATGTGAACCTACGATCATTACGCTGACTTTTGGCGTCACCGATGAGACACACATTTTTACATATAGTTTTGCGCACTGATCCCAACTGTCCACTGAATCTAGAGCTGTCGAACTAATGCACCCAAGCAAAAATTACCTATGGGAAAAATCTAGATACATTTCGTCTGTAGTCGGGCGATGCACGACTAGTTGTCATCTAGATTGCTAGTTGGAAAAGGGACTTTTAACTAGATGCGTTCGCACGTGCAACTAGCAATAGTTAAATTGATCAATTATCGGGCAATAAATCGATAGTTGTAACTGAAGAGAAATCTAACAATTGCTCGATTATTAGATTTTCACTGTCGTTATCAAATAGTTGTAATCGAGTAAAAATCTAGTAATCCAGATAAATTGAACGATACTAGATTTTTTTTTTATGTCTGGGCAGGAAAAAGCTAGTGGCATTTTATGATCCTAGCGGAAACGTACATTTTCAAGTCGAAATTAATAAATACTTTTTCCAGCAGGAGATTACTCTATGCGATATCTATATATAGATATCATATAGATATCGTACAGTCAGTCACATGAACACATATATAATATATGTGTTTATGTGACTGAACGCCTACAACACAATGCTTTGTATCTAACAACTACAGGAGATCAATAAATGAATGGAAGAAACCGTTGTAGAAATGAGAGCTAATGTGTTCAAGATAAAAATAATAGCTAGCGAATCATTGGCTCATTGATTTACAACTGGTAGAGGAAACCGACCGCCGAGTTCTTTTATTAACCGACAATTGTTTTAATTTTTTCTCACAGCTTGTCATTCTAAAGGAAGAAAGATGACCTAATATATAAGCAAACCATTTCACTCACTACAAATAATGATGGAATGTGTGCGTAAAATTCTTCATTTGTTTTCTTCAATTTGTCGCCTGCTGTTTTGCTATTCCTGTGGAAGATTATCGTTAGAAAAATATTCTTATTGCGTAAGCCGACATGTGTTACGAAATCGTTTCAATGGTAAATGTATCGTATTTCAAGAAATGATCCACATTGGCGATAAAGATTTCTATTCTCAAATTAATCGAGACATTAAACAGTTTTTAAGAGAATATCCGTCGGATAGTGTCGTATTTAAGGAAGGTTTTTATCTTAGACCTGTCGACAGAAACAGTATCAAACTACTTCGATCATTTATTCAACAGTGTTCTCACTTACACAACGGACTTGCGCTTAGAAAATTGTATTGTTCTGTAATGGTCAATGTGGTTGAACAACGCGAGAGCATATATTTGAGGGATATCAAACGACAGTCGATTAAAAGAGCCGACATCGATGTAAGACGGTTGATGAATGCATTAAAATATGTTGAAAAGGACATTAATGAGGTAAGTGAGTTGAAACATCAGTTTCAAAAAGCTACATCTGCCGCTTATTTCAGGAGTACAGGCGTGTGATTTGGACAGTGGCCGATTGGGTAGTGAGTAATGTTTACTCACATTTGATTTACTATGTATCGAAAGTATTTCCAAATTATTTCAAAACGTTGTTCATTCACAAAATTAAATCATATACGAAAACCAGAGGTTTCTGTCCCGATGATATTGTAATTATAGATAGCCGAAATATGCATTTGGTACAAATGATTCGACATGAACAAGTGAAGAATATCTATGTACCATGGGGAGTCGCACATTATCCCGGTGTAAAATGCTTACTAGAACAATGTGGCTACATAGAACATAGTTCCTCCGATATCATTGCAATTAGAAATGAACAACCATTTCTCTGCCTTCTTTTGGAATGTTTTCTTAATTAAAGAATTCTTTATTATCAAATAAAAGTTTTTACTCTCATGTATCTCAGACATTGCACTTTCTAAATATAGTCACACAATCAATTCTGACACTCATGAATATTTGTCATTACTAAACAAGAGGATCAATCGAATATATGACAAAGTTTTCAGGTCTTCGATATTCATGATGTATCCGTGCGCTATATATTATCTAAGATATATTTGTGAAGGGAATTGATCCTTTCGTATGTTTATCCATGAAAACGCCCCTTATATGTGCTGTACACGAGTATATATAGTGTAAGAGACAATGAATGGAAATTATAGAAGAGAGAGCTTCAACGATCTAGGAGCGAGAATGAATTATACACTAGAAGGTGAACAATGAACGGTCAAAGGATAGAGAATGAAATATAGAGAGAGAGAATAAAATACAAGAGAGAGACGATTTATGGAAAGAGAATGAAATATATAGAGAGAGTGGAATACAGGAGAGAGAATACAATATAGAGTCGACAATGAACAAGAGTGGATGAGAAAGAGAGTGAACCGTAAGCGCTGAAGGACTGAAGAAGATACCGGTCCTTTATAGTATTATTTAAGCTTTTAGTTTGAGTGAGTTAAAGTGCCAAGATTTCACAAATTTCTCCGACCATTACCTTATTCTACCATTTGAAGTAGAATAGGATCAGGATGCCCCGCACATCTCTGATGTGCATCGTGTCTTTTGCGTGAAAATATTTATATATATGGTATGTTTTCATATGGATTCTCAATTGAATTCTCAGAATCAAATTGAGCGGATAAATGGAGTATACCTTGACATTCTGAAGTAGCTTGGATGTATTTTGACTCAGTTCTGAATTTTTAATTTTTGATGAAAATAGCCAAAAATGGGCTATTTCACGTAGTATAGGTTTTCACTCAGTTCTTGTATTTTGTTCTGAAAACTACCATTGCCACGAGATCCAGCGTGATCGATAACCTAAGGTTTCATGCATTTATGAAGGTCTCAGAACGAAGAATAGGGGAGTCTCAGGGCTTCGAGAAAAACGTTCAATGCTCCTGAACCAAGCAAAATGAAACTTTTACTTGGATCTAATTTTGTAGAGGACACTTTAAAATATTTTTTCATGTAATTGTTTTAATTTTAACGGCAAAATTTATTTGGAAAACAGCAACATCCGTTGGAGGTTTCTAGAAAACCCCCAGAAAACCTCACTGTTACAAGGGATGATTCCTGCAACCTTATACGTTTAAACTGTATAGTTTTGCAAGTTCAAAACAGAAAACAAAAAAATTTTAACTTTCCAGCTCCTGCTATAAGAGAAGATCTCCTGAAAACCTTAGGCTTTGAGTGAAAAACCTCTAAAAGTCTCCAAAAATAAAATTTCCTTTTTATGAAATAGGTTGTTGTCATTTTTACAGGGGGTCTCAAAAGTCCGCCGGTAAAAAAGAAACTTGAATAACTCCACTCTGTTTCAATGAAATGGGTATAAAAACGCGCATACGCACACTCCAATGAATACTGAGGACAGGTACTGGCGAATGTCGCGTGGACATTCGCCAGTCGCCAATATGGCGAATGCCTATTGGAGAAAAGTTGAATTGGCAAAACGCGACTTTACCATAGTAACTTACTCTCAGATGAATCTTTATAACTTTAGTAGAGATGCCTCATATAGGTCAGAAACGTCTTAGTTTGAAGAGAAATGTTTTTTGAGTATTTCCAGTACTAAATATCCAGGATACTGTCAGAATATGTGAAAAAATTGGAAGAATACAGTAGGCATCTGGCTGCTACATGACGGTGAAAATTGCAAGTCTCTATCTATTTCCAATCAATATTCAAAAAATGGTCAAGGCCATTTTGTTCATTGGATTAGACAATACATATTTAATTGTATTAAGTATTTTTCAGTGCACTTTACAAGACTCATCATCAGTTGAACAACAGTCAACATTGTTTACTTCCGATGATTCACACAGTCATTCTGTTATGTCAAAGTCAAATGTTTTGTCATCAAAAACAACAACACAAAGTATGAATTCAACATTAACATCCTTCTCATCGAATCCTCCATTTGGGTCATCAATTATGAACTCAAAAATTGGGTCACAAAAACCTACAACAAAATTCACAACGGCTCATACCTCACCCAGTTCAAAATATAAAAGAAAGCGACCAGGTTGGGCACTTAAGTAAGTTAGTTTAACATGCCGTATATGTAGTCAAACCTATCAATTATTTTCATCCGTACACTATTGTAGTTCATTTCTTGATGTTTAGGATTTGTAAAACATATTTTAGATGTATTCTATTACATTACTCTGTTTGTTAATTTGTGCTTCATTACTAGTTCTTATTATGGTTGCTTATGAATTTACATTGAATAACAATAAAAGAGCATCAACAACCACAACAACCTCAGGTAAAGGTCTGAATCACATTTGGACGTAAATTGATTCGCATCGAAAAACAAGACTTCATTTTATACGTGACATTAATAAGACGATTTTTTACTTCCACTATCTTCTCTAATATTGAAGCTAGGTTCATGGGAGCTGGTTATCAGAGGTTTTCGCGGATGATGAATCTAATGGTATTATCAGTTTTTTCGGCCGTCGTACTTCATAATGGAGTTCCAAAAAGCCGATTTTTGAGCGCTGGGATTTTACCGGGAACTTTTTTCTTAGAACAGTCTTAGACATTGAAGCCAAACAACCATATAGGCTTTGTAGAACGTACTTTCTTTTATCTAAAAATTATCGTGGAAACCTTTTGTGCTGTCTTAGGAAGCTTCTACAAACCGTTTTTTACGCAAAATCCAGGGTTTCTGGAAAACCTTTCACAGAGACCAAGCTTTCTACGACAAAACCTTGGCTTTTTCTGCATTCGTATGAAAAGAGCATGGCTTACAAACATATAAAGGTCACCAATACATTTTTCAGTGGATCTTCAGAAAACCAGTTTGGATGTCTAAAACTGGCATAGAAATAGGTCGATTCTTTGTCATAGATATATAGTCCGAAGTGTCCTCTACAAAGCTGGATCTGAGCGACATCTCGAAAATCCGTAGTTCGGGAGCTATGGATGTTTTTTCCGAAGCGTTAGGGCTGCGCTGCTGTTAGGTTTGGAACTCTCAGAAATGAATGAAAACATAGGTTATCGACGGTCTTGTGGCCATGTTAGTTTTTAGGACAAAATGCAAAAGCTGAGTGAAAACCTGCACTAGGTGAAATAACCCGTTTTTGCCTATATTCACCGAAAATTAAAAATTCATAACTCAGTCAAAATCCGTCCAACCTACTTTAGAATATTAAGACATACTCTATTTTATCTGCAGTATACCCTAAAGCTCAATAAGTGTTTTAAAAATCAACAGAGAACGCTTTTGCTTTTGGGAAGGCTTTCCAGAAACTTTCGGAGTTAAGAGAATATTTTTTATTGATCTTGAGTACAGAATCAGATTGACGACGTAAGCTAAGGTTGGATGGATTTACAAATACATTACAAAACACAGACGCACATTACCAACGGCATAGAGACCGAGCGAATCTGAAGGATGAGGGTTGCTTATGTATTATATCTAGTTAAGAGCACTCAGATAGCGAGAAGAAATCACAGAAATAAATTGAATCGCTAGAATCCCGACTAGGAGTGTAGCTGTAGCGGTTTTCGGTCTCAACTGTCAACGTTTAAATCCACTGATCTAAGATTCTTAGATGAGGGAAACCTTCATATTTTTTCCGTAAAATCTTGACTTGAATGAAGCTCTCTTGTCCCATGAGGACTTTTTCGATAGAAAAAGTACGATATATCGGTGTGTGACACCCATAGCGATAAAATACTGTATCGCGATGTAATATATCCACTGCTTCATCGCTATGTGTGGTCTTATCTCGCCATGTACTAGGTTTATCGCGATAACGCTGTATGTCCATATGTAACATATTCCCCGATATTATTAAGTATTGTGTGTAAGCGCAGTGAACTGAACATGCAGCGCGATAAGGCCACACATAGCGATGAAACAATGGATATGTTACGTCACGATACGGTATTCTATCATAAGGGGTGTCACACCACGATATATCGTACGTTTTCTATCGAAAAAGTCCTGATTGGATCTATCAAAATGTTTTTTGGAAATTTACAGGTTTTCTACGTTATTCTGCTCGTTTTCTGCCTCTTTTTTCAATTTTCTTCCGAATGACTTTTCTCAATGCTTTTCGGTCTACAAGTCATCATACTTATACTGAACTACAGTATAACGACATCTAACGACATAATTTTTACGTTGACAGTTGAGAATATCAACCGATGAGATACCGTTGATAGTTCAGAACTTCAACTGCAAAAAACGTTCTCATTCCGTTCAAATTTTTACCACATCAACGTGAACGGCACAGCCCTAATCCCAAAGTAACGCTCACCAGTTGACGAAAACTTCTGTAAACGTTTCTTCGTTAAAAAAGAGGAGTCTAATTGACCCATTTAAATCACGGTTGGAAAAGTTCAAATCGGTTTTAACTGCACAGCACGGCGAGAACCGTTCTGCTCAGCGGTTACTCATTCGTGTTAGGGTGGCTAGCAATACCACGGTAAGTCTCTTTTGAATGAATAATCAAAAAAAAACATTTTGTCAGTTTTTCTCTCTTGACAGTTACTTCAACAACATCGTCATCTAGCACTTCAAGTACAACGACTACATCAACAACGAGTATGGTTCAGAACCGATCGTCTATCGACTTAGTCTGAGATCTCTTGTGTTTCGAATATAGGCACCACAGCCACATCGACGACATCAAGTACGTTTCTTGTTATATTTCTAGAGCTGTCAAAATTTGTTTAAATGAGGATGCGCTGTAAATAAATTCTCTATCATAAACCTGGAAAAAGCGCAGAGTTCAAAGTAGTTATACTGTGTAGCGATCTGCTGTCGGGCGGGGTGTAACGGCTCATTGCCATTACATAATTCTCCGTCCTTGATTTTATCTCAGATTTCAGAAATTCTCGAAACTTGGAAGCTTGACAGTTTTTAGAGAGAGAGATCATAAAAAAAGAAATTATTAATTATTTATTAATTTAATAAAAGTTATCTTCTGGGACACAAGCGAGAAATGAGTCGTAATGGGAGAGCGATATTTCGTTTAAAATTCATCCGTTTCATCTTCTTCAAAATTCATCCCTTTCATCTTCTTCAAAATTCTACTCTTCAAAATCTAAATCTGTTCTTTTTCTCTCATCTTCAGAGAAAAAGGAAATTATCATCAACATACTTAACCTTCTTCTTCTTTTATATACAGGGAAGAAGGAGCTTGAATAAAATATTTTTATAATTTATTATTCCGTTTGCAATACTTTTTTTTCTCTTTCTTTACATCAGCATCTCGATTGCATATTATTATTATTATATTATATTACAACATATTCTTCTTGGGACCAAAAAGAAGAATATTACCCTCTTATTCTATTTATTAACTAACTGAACCTTTACTTGTACCATCAACATTGTACAAACAACGTTTTGTACAAAACTTTCATAGTTAAAATAATAATAATTGTTGCTGCTGGTAAAGCAGAATTGCGAGTTATTTTGTGAAGCTGCTAGGGCCTAACAAGCACCACATGGGGTGTTTTTCGAATAAGTGACATTTTATTCCCTTAACTGAACGCTAGGGTCCTACGATATCAATTTTTCGTGTCTGTCCGCACTTGACGTACTTAGATCAGCTCAAAGCTTCCAAGACTTTGTGTCAAAGAGGCACACTAGCATAAAATCGAGCATTCTTCAGTGTCAAAGCTCTTCAGGTTCACATCAAAGAGAAATTTTGGTAAAGATCTTTAAATATTTGGCAAATCAAAACAATTTGTGTTTGATTTTTGCTCTATAGAAATATTGCTTATAATGTCATTCCCTATCGAATGAGGTAAATTGCAATGAACGACCTTTGACAGCTATGTAATTTAAACACAGTTCACTTTTGATCTTTGTTTGTTTTAGTCACAAGCACAACAGCAAGTGTGTTCACAATGAATACTCTGAAAAATTATTCTTTGTCAGAGTGCATCCACTAGTACATCAACTACAACCACGACCACAAGTAGGATTTTCCAGTGCACATATTTCCCTACTTGAGATCACATTTTCTCAGTGGCATCGGTCTGTGTTACCGCAGCAACCGCCACTCATGTGACCGATGGATTTTTAAAAATAGCAAAAGGTGCGGCACGTAATCGCTTTTTCTGATCTTTGAATCACCATTCACTTATATTTGAGTTCCGGTTGATACATCTGAAACTGTGTTATGTTCAAGGACTTCTTTGGAATAGCTATTGCCACTTAAGTAAGTGGTAATGAAAAGCTATTGACACTTATTGTAAGTATCAACTTGGTTTTATTGTCAATTGCAAGTATTCACAACACCAAGAAGTGTCAATGTCAACTAACAGCTGTTGATACTTACACGCGCTGATGTCGACTGTAGCGCCAATCATACAAATTTGGAAAACTGTGGCATAATGCGCGATCTATCCAATTCCACATTGTCCGTAGCGCCACATACCCACACCACACATGAGTGGATGCTGCAGTAGCCGTGAGCTTTTACCCTAGGTAGCGGGCACTAATATGGAATTCGATAGATGGCGCATTATCCACATACGACAGAAAGTGCCACAGTTTTCGAAATTTGTATAGATGGCGCTGCAGTCGACATCAGCGCGTATATGTATCAATAGCTGTTTGTTGACATTGACAGTTTTTGGTGTTATGAATACCTACAAGTGGCAATAGCTTCTTGCACCACTTACGAGGGAACATTCCCAAGTGACACACTCCGATTTCATTCGTTCGTACGTCGATCGATAGAGGATAGTGAGCTAGTAAAAAGCCTAAAAGGGTTCGGGCCCTTTACTCTTGAAGATTCGATTTCTGGAAAACCAGTTTTTCAGAAACTTTAAAAAATAAACAAAACCTTTCCTTAATGATGCATGATTGTAGCCCGTACATTTCTGATTAAAATAAGACATTCCCCAGCTCTACACGACCTTTCTTTGCGAAGTTATAGAATTTACAAGAAAAGCCCTAAACTAATTTCTTCTTATTTCTGTAGCTTTGAGATGACAATGAACATTTAGGGCTTTTCTTGTAAATTCTATAACTTCGCAAAGAAAGGTCGTGTAGAGCTGGGGAATGTCTCATTTTGATCAGAAATGTACGGGCTACAATCATGCATCATTAAGAAAAGGTTTTGCTTATTTTTTAAAGTTTCTGAAGAACTGGTTTTCCAGAAAACCGGGTCTTCAAGAGTAAAGAGCCCGAATCCCTTTAGGCTTTTTACTAGCTCACCATCCTTTATCGATCGACATACGAGCGAATGAAATCGGAGTGTGTCACTTGGGAAAGTTCCCTCGTTAGATAAGTGGCAACCGACTCAGCCTAAGTTCTTTTCTATGGAATGTTACCACCGCTAGAAACTGGAAAGTTCTGGTCTACAATCTGGTGCTATCAAAATCATTTTATAAAATATTCCAACATCAGAGGTTTTCACAAGCCTCAGCATGTGCTCCAAATGACTCAGCATCTTCGATTACCTATAATCAGCTATATTTCGAGCATAAAATGATAGGGTTTCCTCTTAGAAAACTAGAGTTGTTCTTAATACGTGCACTTTCACAGAATGACTACCCTTTCATACTTCTTGAACAAATTTACATGTTCAAAATCGACTTTCGATTTCCAGTGCCCTCTATAGTATCTGTTGCTTTACTCACTTATAATTTTGTTCTTTTCTAGGACCACCGTATGAACTTTGTACATCAGGTTCAACAGTCTTATATGATAATCAATTTATATTTGCACTCAATGGTGCATATGCTGCTGGTATGAAAAATAATTATTTTGGTGTTTATTATGCATCCGGAAATACGGTTGATGCAGCACTTTGGACAGCACCACAAACATCAGCACCATCAGATGCTTGGTTCGTAGCAAAAGGTGACCGAAATTTGGCAGTTTAAGTAATATACATCAAAGACGTCGGAAAGACACGAGGAGTATCGGTAATCAAAAAATTAAACTTAATAATTCCTTTACTGACGAGTAACGCTCACCTTGAGCTCACGGTCCCTTAACAGCAAGCGATCCATTTTACTCTGTTTTCACTCCTATTGTTGGCTCCACAGGAATATTAAACAGAGCTACTTAGAGGTATGTGTGGGCTTAGGTTCCACAGGTTTTGCAGTTTTTTAAATTCTTTTAGCACCATAACTCAAGTCAGGTTTATTTTTTAAGCTTTTTGTAATGCAATGAGAAGAAGAAAAATGAAAAGAGAGCGTACAAAAAGTGTTGTATTGCTCGAGTTTTAAGTTTAAACTGTCGATCTTGACTGTGAATGTGTTTGAAAGGAGGGATCCGTATAAGCTTAACAACCGGCCCACTCTTTTTCGAGTAAAATTGGTTTCATATGTGGTAAAGAAGTATTTCTATTCGAATCTGAGTAAAATCGGATACTTTTGTTCAGTTGATCAACACTCGCCAGATTGTTGGAGAAAGCAAGTCATTCTCGCGTTTCACTCTGATTCCAGGAAAAACAAATTAGCGGAACTGTATGTAATTCTTCTACTCTCGAACAATGCACAGTTACCACTTTGCTTTCAACATTTTTACATGCATCGTATATACAGAATTGAATGCTCTTCAAAATTCATATCGTTAGGCTTATGTACTAGATAAATTCATATCCGAATGGAAAACTAACCTTTTCTGAAAAAAATTCAAAAGAAATTATCGTTTTATTGGCTAAATCTAAATTTTTAGCTAGAGTACTCAGTTTTAAATGCACTATCCAATGACATGTCGGACCTGAAGACACTTTCCAAAAAATCAAAAGCCGGCGATCTCAAAATCATGATATCTGACTTCACAAATAAAAATTTGTACGAAACTATAAAGTATTGAATCGTAACCACAGTTTTATACGCTGAAACGAATGAGAGATTATTTTTTATAAAAAACTGCTTTTCGACCAAAAATCATATTGCGACATTTCTATTTAGCGATTTAGAAAATTAAAACCTAACTAGATGTGAGCTCTGAATCTCAGAAAAAAATTGCCTTCGCCTTCTTGCTGTAGTTTGTTCTGGCCACAAAAGAGAAAAGAGAGGTAAATTGAGGCTCTTGTGAGTGAGTCTTTTATGTATGTCTATGTATACATCAAGTTTGGGTCTTCTTTGGGCGCCAATGACCATGAATGGTGGTGTAGGCGGTCCATTTTGTTCTTTGTTTGATAAAATATGCCTTCTCTCCTTCCGGCTTCCACCTCCTGGCTTTCATCCAAAAGACAAATGCAATACGGCTCAGAATAAGAATGAGACCAACGAATTCTACAGATTGATAAATCGAGAACGTTGAGAATTGGAGAATTTTGTAAATAGAGAATTTGATAATTTCAAAGTTTAGATCATCAAACCTAAGAACTTTCCGAATAGAGAATATCAGTATTCTGCAAGTTTCGAGTTCGATAAGTTGTTAGTAAAATTTTCTCTCGAATCATTTTAAACTGAATTCAAGGACTACTCGATAAAAAACTTCTAGAACAACAAGCACGCTTTCGTCAAAATCGATCAACAATTGACCAAATTTTTAGTTTAAAGTGCATAAATGTGCTCTAGTGTGTTGCTAGAAAAGAGTTTTAGCACTCTGATGCTTTTTAACAAGTGCTGTCTTGTTTCTTCAGTGCGAAAATTCAACCCGCGAACGTTAGGATATTTTTTTTGAAGACCAGTTTTGATATAGACATAGAGTATGTTTGGGTAAAACTACAGATTTTCGGTTCAATTTTCATCCTGCTGAAGAAGTTCATCTGGCTCCCCGCAAACCTCTGTGATCCCCCAAGTTCATGTTTGCCCGTGAATAACTCGATGTTTCTGCTCAAGAAATAAATATTTTTTGCTGATAAAGTCGATGTTTACTCACTGGTAGTTAAAACAAATCGAAAAAACCCACTTTTCGATGAATATTTTTTGCTTTTCTTTACTCTATACATGAAAAAAAGCATCTAGATTCATTTCACTGCACTTTTATATAAACAATCCTGAAGATAAACTATATTCAGCAATTCACTCATGCCTTTTTATCATATTTTGCTCTTCTCTCTTCTTCCATGTAGAAACACGTAGTTATTTATCAAAAAAGATAAAGAAAGAACGTGATATACACGTCTTCATACCTAGTATGACTGAGGAGAGATAGAATGCACATCTTCTCTTCAAAACTACTGTTTTTATTCTAAAAGAACTAATAAAATCTACAGAGTTCCCTTCTAAAACCTTGAAAACTGGATCTTCACTTTGTTGTGGTCAGATGAAGCCTCTAGACATTGATTTTCGACTAGAATGGCACACCATTAGAAAGAGCGCTGCTTAATCTATCTCCAGTGCAAATAGCTTATTGGTTTAAGGTTTCTAGGTGTACCTTTGACAGTCAATAAGTCGGAGACGGGAAATCCTTCAGGTTATTGGAGGTTTCAGAGCCGAAGCGTTACCCAATCAATTTGATTCTTACATATTTGGATAAAGCACAGTGAATTACATATAGACAAAGTCATTCAGACCATGATAGCCCCTTCTCATGGCAGCTGAAAGTCAAAAACTCTAAAAAACCGGTTTTCGACGCATTTTTTGCTTCGGCCGCCGTTTCATAGGGAAGCATTTTGATGAACTGTGAATGCGATTTTCGTGATCAGTATTCAATTCTGAGTCAGAAAAAGTGTCATTTACCCAGTTTAGAGAAAAAATATTTTTCGACGTCCGTAACCCTCACCCCTCACCTTTGCCGTAAAATTTTTTCGCGAATTTGAACGATCTGAGAATACAGTTTTACTCAGAATTCGACGCTCATTCCGAATATGTATGACTCATGATGTAATTCTTTGGGCACGAAACCTTACATTCTGCCACTTGTCCTTTTGCACGAAGATGAAAAAATGAAACATATGCAGCAAAACTCAAGTGCTGTGACGAAATTTAACTCAAAAAAGCAAGACAGAACTGACGAACAAGATCGCTTTAAGGACTCTCCTCCTCAGAATGAAACCTTTTGGTATGAAAAAGTCCATTTGGAAACAAGCACATGAAAAGATAGCCTGGGGTGTCTACTTTCAGAATCTATATCTCTTTCGGACCTAGAACTAGTTTTTCGTGGTTTTGAACATGTCCTAAAATAGAACAACGAATGCCCAGAGTTTCTCTCCAAACTCGTTTTTTGTTCGAACACTCTCAGTGTGGGACCCTTTTTTTAAACATAGTTCAAGCTAGAGATCTCGGGTTGGTTTTATTTTAAACTAGACCCCTGACTACGAGGACTGATGGGAGCCGATTTTTGAATTAGGCCTTAGTTTTCTAGAAAATCAAGGATCTCCGAAAAGCCAGAAAGGATTTTTTGGGTTTTTGAAGATCTTGGATCTCTAGAAAACGAACAAGGACCTAAATCAAATATCTGGTCTCAACAGTCCATGCAGGTAGGTGTCTACTTTAAAATAAAATCAACCCGAGATCTCTAGCTTGAAGTATATTTAAAAGAAGGCTCCCACAGTGGAGGGTGGGTTTTTGACCCGGGACTCTGGAAAAACCCGAAACGGTAAGAGATAGCGAGGAGAAAACAATTTCATAACCACACTTTGATATGACAAACATTTGCTGACAGTGGTATCAAAATCGGGTATAAGATAAAAAAGTTTTTTTCTGAGAAGGTCCTTCAGCGGATTTATTTTATCCTTATAAGCTTTATTGAAAAGAAAAAAAGTTAGAAAAGATCAGTACAATAATGAGCAGAAGGAGGCGAACCCATTGTATCTTTACATCATTGATTTATTTTATCCTTCGTCACCTCATGAGTTCATTGATGATGGGGAGCTTTCACTTATTTTTAATCAGCTATTTTCTTCACTTTAGAGAGAAAAGAAAGAATCGATTCTTTTATTTATTAGGAGATAACCATATACTTACTCATGTTTATTATGCGTTGATCATGAAATTACATAGACACACACCGGTATAATAAAAAAGTATGCTAGTTAGTCATATGAAAAACATCATTAAATAAAGGTGAAATGGATAAATATAAAATAAGGTAACGTTGGCATTTTGAATAATAAATATTTAGTAAATGGGGAATAGTCAATCATCATCTTTATCGTCTACTCATACTCGGTCCGATGGGTTATTTTTCGCAGCTAATGAGTTTCAAAGTATTACTCATGATCCAGCATTATGTCGTTTAAATGAAGAATGGACAAAAAATCGATCAAAACCAACTCTGATTAGACTTGATGATTCAAACATTAATTTACAAACGTATATTAATAAAGAGCTGTCTCACAAAACCTCTTTCTAATACCTTTGAATTCTATTTTTTAGAAGAATTTTCAAAAGTGACTAAAGCATCTTATACTCTTTTACCCTCGAATGCTAATAATCAAATTCAAAAAGTTACGATCGAAGCACTGAACAATAAGGAAGATATCAATAAAATACTAACGGTATCATTATTTATGACGCATCCATTATTTCTTTTTCTCCTCTTTCTTGTTTAGCAGTTTGTTTTTCCCATCTATCTACTACCTTGTTTATTTCCGTACGTTACGGCTAACTACTCACGTAGTCGTCTATGCGTCTGTTATACTCGAATCCCTCTCCAAAGAATGAAACATTATGAAGAAATATCATTATTTTGAAAAATTGAGTCCGTCATTCACGAATTTTACTACCCATCAATCTGTTCAAGACTTTTTCTAACAGATTCACATTACCTATCATATTTTGCATAGATCTAGATATTTTTTTATGACAGTAATTACTATCCATTTCAAAAAAGAAGAAGCACGGCCATTTCTTTAATAACTTTTTTCAGATCGCAGCTAGAGAACTGCGGTTTTCACTATTCGAGAGCAAAATGTTGGGGCTATACAC
>CAJNOQ010005389.1:0-15411 GCA_905250885.1 Didymodactylos carnosus | reverse complement strand
CCGGTCCCGATCCCAATCCCGTCGGGATCGGGATCGGGATCCCGAACAATACCTCAGTGAGATTGAAACCGGGATCCCGATCTCGATCCCGACGAGATTGGGACCGGGTTCGGGAAAAAAATAGGGATCGGGATAATCCCGCCGGACCCTATCGGTAGTGCACTCGCTATGTCATTATTTGGGTAGTCGTAGTCGACAACAATGGTAAAATTTGAACACGCATAGAGATCTTTTATTGAAGAACAAAGCAGTATCTTTATAGTACATCAAGCATGTCTTGCACTTACTTGTAGTTGTTGTTATCATTTCTGTTTGAGAAAAATGCCAATGATGAATGATCATTCAAATTAAGAAAGAGCTTATCTCTGATGTACCACTTACGGCTCGTAGTAGCTGCATTATTAGAAACGCTACCATTACTTGCAAATGTGTAGGTGAGAACAACCGGAAGTATAATAGCAGCTGAACATAGCAAGACAAGTGATAAATCAAACAGAATGCGTCGTAGTAGTGCTTTTTTCCTAAAGTTTATACCCCTTATTTCTAGCTATTGAAGTGAGAAAAGTGCTATACTTTACTAGACTTTGCAGTAGATTAAACAATGTCATAGGGGACCTTATTATTAGCGGATCATTTATCACCAAATCTTGACACTGCGTTTCTGGTGTCCATAAATCCGTTGACTGTCTTCATTTCACGTCAATTTGTTCATTATTGGACTAAAAAATATAATATCTCTCATAATAAAGCAGTTTGTCATCTCGTTTTTACTTACGCTTGTGAGGCTATGAGCTGGTAGATGAAATTGAGTCATACCATGAGGTATCTGCAACTCCGGCTGAAAAGAACCTCTCTCAAAATTTCTATACATATAGTAAAATTCGATAAACATACCCCTACTTGAGCGGCCCACGAATAAGATGAGCTAACGATAGTTGGTTGGAATAATTCAATGAGTGATTGCATGGATGGTGGCTGTAAAGGCTTTCGATTTAGTTAGCACAACAAATAGAATTTTTAAATTTGCAGTTACCGGTCGAGGTGCACTACTTGTCAATATATACGATGATGGAACTGTTGGATACCATTCATCTTCTAATCTTGTTGTAGGCAGCATATCCAGTGGCAATTATGCAAGTTGAAAAGTTGACCTGCTATAGTCTTTGACTACACTATACTTTAGCGAAAAAATAGTAATCAATAAATAATTATATATTATTGTGTACTCAGAGAGGCTTTTTATACGATTATGCGAAGCCATATTTGCATATTTAATTATTAAAGTTGAGAAGTCACGCAGTTTTAATAAAAAGAATTTCGATGCTGATTAACCCCCCCAATCCCCCATAATAGAAGACCACCTGGTCTTCTGTTTTGTCCAGCAAGTCGAGTTCTAAAGGATGGTCTTTTATTACGGTCTTCGCTTGCTATTAAAGTTATTAATTTTTTCGCTTGCTAGTAAAGCCAGAAAGTGTTTTTTATATCAAAATAAGTATTATGTTACGATTTTATTAATATTTTCTTGTTTTCGTTACCTGTTTTGAAGAAAAATAGGTGTAGTTACAAGAAAATATCATCATAAAAAATTGTAATGATCTTAATTAACAACTATTTTTTTCTACCAAAATAGAAACATTTTCACTCTAGGTTTTACTTTTTATTCCAGATTGAAAGCAGTGTGTTTTGATTCATTTGTATCGGTTTCTTTTTAACAGTAAATTTTGCTTTCTCCTTTCCGTTTATGTCTTAAATTCTAGTCCGACCATAGTATGAAAAAATTCTGAGAAGGATTTCATAATAAAACTGAAAATTAGGGGATATCCCCGTTTCTTCTCAAATTTACGTCTCGGATGTTCATATTATCTAAATTAGTTTTTTCTATGCCTTCTACAGAATGAAGCTCGATTTCAAAAGAAAAAGATGCTGCTCTCTTATTTCCTGAGCTATGTTTTTCACCCATATCCTATGATACAACAATATCTGTTGTGTTTTATTCTTCATTCAGAACAAAAAAGTACACATCATTGAATGAACTGTATTTATCCACATCTTATTGTCAAAGTTAATTCCACTTGTGTTTTTTTGATAAATAAATACTAAAACGGCTCTTGACTACGTAATCAAGAGTACGTAATCATTAGTACGTAATACGAGTAAAAGCATCTTCTTTTATGCCAATTTTACATGTACAAAAGCATGCTAGAAGGTATTTGTAATTCAAAGAAATCAACTAATCTAGAAATGGATGAAAAATGATAACTGCTAGTCTGTAGGAATGTAGCATTTAAATCTTGCGTATGTAATCTTCGTAGGTTAGACGTTAGTATAAGCAAGCAACCGAGATCAATTGTACATAAGAAATAAAAACATAACTTTTCTTTTAGATTAGAATTGTGAGAGACTGATGACTACATTTTCCATCAGATCGGTCGTTAACCCTTCGATTACGGGGCCCGTATATATACGTTTTGAGCTTTTGCTCAGATTACGGCTGTTATGACCTTCCCACTTTGTCAGATCATAAGAATACCCTCTCTTTCTCTCACGTTGCCAGTGTCACAGCGTCATCGTGTAGCACTAACATGTATGTATACATCCTCCTTCTCTTGCAAGTAGTAACAAAATCAATTTTTTTGTCATCTTTCTAAAAAAATCGTAATCAAAGGGTTAAACGTATCATCTAATGACTTTCTCTTTCAATCGTCGTGCATTGGTAATTTTCTTGAAGGTTGCATTTATTTTTTAAGTCTCTTCTCTCGAAAATATTTTAAATACAGAACGTTCGATCTCGACGAAGTCTTCAGTAAATGTTATTCATATCAGAATTAGATTACAGTACAATTTTCGACTCTAGATGTCATGTTTTCCTCGAGTTATTCATAAAATAGTATCCAAAACGTCGGTGTCGGCACTACCCACATTTTCCTGCCATTTGAAGTGCTAAAATGCTCGAGTTGCTCTTAGAAATGTAGCCAGGAGTTGGCACTACAACTTAACAGATCCAGATTTTTGACTTCGGCTTATGAGGGAACGTTCCCAACTGATAAATCGCTTTCAGACTGAAACCTCGTGAGCTATAGGTAGTCGACCGTGCTGATTTCGAATATCAACTTGAGACGTGCTACTGGGCCTCCACAGACTGTTTTTCTAGAAACTCCAGAAAATCTCCGAATCTTTTCTTAATAAGTCATGTTTGTAGCGCACGAAAATCTGATTAAACTGCGACATCCTTCAGCTCTACACGATCTTTCTTTGCAAAGTTATAGAATCTAGAAGAAAAGCTCTAATGTTCATTGTCAGCTCAGGGATATAGAAAGAAAAAGGAATTTAGGGCTCTTCTTGTAAATTCTATTACCTTCTCAGAGAAAGAGTGTGTAGAGCTGAGGGATGTCTTATTTTAATCAGACTTTTCGCGCGCTACAAAGATGACTTATTAAGAAAAGTTTCGGAGATTTTCTGAAGTTTTTGGAAAACTGCTTTTCCAGAAAACAGTCTCTGGTGGCCCAGCAGAACGTCTCAAGTTGATATTCGAAATCAGCACGGTCGACCATCTATAGTCCACTAGGTTTCGGCCCGAAAGCGATGTATCAGTTGGGAACGTTCCCTCGTTAGCTTTTAACAAAAAGAAAATGTTTCCACGAAACTAACTATCTGAGTGTTTATGAAAAATCCCTAAAACATACATCGCTAAGAATAAAAGCTATAGCACGTTTGAAAGTGGGAGGGTTAATGAGTTGCTACGTAGGAACATAACTTTTAACTAGTCATTTTTTTATTTAGCATACAAGAAAATTTATTAGAAACTATTTTCATCTATTTTGGTCTTACTTGTAACGAGAAATACCTGAAAACTGCCTAAATCGTTAGAGTTCTTACTACCTAGAAATCCATGGACGGAATGCAGTTCGTTTTCATTCTCTTCAAAATACAACTAGCGGATTCAATGTCAACGAGGAAGAATAAGTTGAAAATCTATTTGAGTAACATTGTAAAATAACTGGAATGTATCGAATTTTACACAATTTGTATTCGTTGGAAGAGTCGAACTAGACAGAACATATATGATACACATATATTACTCTAGAGATTTCGCGATAGTTTTTATCCCTCCAGAACTCTCGAAAACTTAAATAGATCTTGCCGATGACGCATAAAGATGATCTGTAGGAAAATATACCCTAGTTTGATGCGTTAGTGCTATGTAAGAAATCTTAAAATACGCGATAGGCGATTGCGACTGCGATAGTAACGAAAACAGCCTTCATTATGTATTTAACCGTTGATGGTTTTGGAAGATGTCGTTCTATTGTTGATGGACCAATTGTTGGTAATGATCGACATTCTTCATTCTCATGCAGTTGTTCAGTGTCATTCCATAGTAGTAGTGTATTTGGATTTAAACAATCTTTAATAATATCGAATGCTGCCTTTTCTCCACTTTGTACAGCTCCATCCATATAACCAGACCATTGTGTCGCTAATTCTGTACCAGCAAAGTATACTTGTTTAGCTACCGGGGTTCTTAGTTCTTGCTTAATTGTTGTTAATAAATCTACTGGCATTATGTCCGTATAGCATCCTCCTGAATAAATTTCTTCATTCCAATCTTGTTCAATATAGTTAATGGGTTTCAGCGCTTCTTTCGAATTGAATGCATTTGAATATTGCTCACATATCGCTAATTTTCGCTCATCTTTTGTTTGTTTTTGATAGAATCGACCAGATTTGGCTACTACAAAACCCATAATAGCGTGTATATTATTCTCAAATGAATCATCATACGAATAAACAACTGGTTGTTTAGTCGATGTATCAAGTAAAATACCAGAATAACCATTTTCTTTCCAAAATGGTTTGGAATAGAATGTTATCGTTTTGATTATAGAGCCCATATACATTTGATTTGTTGCTAATTGCTTTTTTTCTGGTAGTGGAGGTTGAAAATCTATTGTTTTATACAACGACGGTGCGATAGCAAGCAGAACATGTTTACATTGAAATATCATTTTATTCTTACATTCGATTATTATCAATTTATCTGATTTATCCCATTGAATTTTTTCAATTGGACAATCTAATTTTATTTTATTTTCACCTAACTTCTCACGTAATTTATTTGATATTTGTTGAGAACCATTAATGAATTTCCTCTCTTGTGCTCCATTTTCTGCCTGACATAATCTCATTACACCTTGACCCGAGTTTACATAGTTCAACCATGCTAGCATCGATAATTCATTCGGTTCAACACAGACTATCCCACGAATGACTGATGCATACATTTCTTTACCTTGTTCCGTTTCTGATAAACTATTTATCCATTCTTGAACTGACATATGATCATATTTGTGCATTTGTGTATTTGACCATGGTTCGGTCGATGTAATAGTTTCACTTAGTTTCTGTGTTTGACATAGTAAATAATTGACATCCAGTAAAGTAAATGGTGAAAGATTGTTCGGCACTGTACCAGAATATTCATATCGTTTATTATTTGAAAATGTTAAAATATTTTTACCATCACAATAAACTTTTTTTGTTTTTATATTAAATTCTCTTGCTAAACGTAAAATGCGATTTTGAGTTGGACCTACATAAGCACCGCCCACATCGACATAATGACCATTAACGTTAATGGTACAAGTTCGACCGCCAACACGATCTCTGGCTTCCAGCACAAGATAATTATTGTAATTATTCGTTGTCAAATAATTAGCCGCTGACAGTCCTGATAAACCACCGCCGATAATTATTACATCGAAAATATGATCTGCTCTTTCTGTCATTTTTATCGACAGGCAAATAAGAGTACAATCTATTCTAAAAGATTAACAAGAATATCAATAAATTACTGACAGGTCTTGATGGGTCAATGCATCCTTGTTACATGTAGAATATAGCTGTCTATGAGACATATATCATCTGCGAACATTTAAAGAAGAATCAGTTTACTCTATAATATGTAATATTTATTTTTAGAAGTTTGAATATGCTCATGGGCCATTCGACATAACTCTGCTATTGGAATGTATGTGCGTTATCATGTTTTCTGTTAGTGTTTGTATCATAATATTTGAAGAAAACATTGTGAAAATTTAGAAGAATCGTGTTCTGTAACTAAAAGTGTGCACTTCACAATTCTATCTAGGATTAGTTTGAAATACTCGATTTTCTTTATATTATAATTAAAATGTGGTAAGTTCAAAATTCAAATTCATTTTTTTTGGGCATGCTGATATTTAAACTGTAGCGCAAAGAAGGTCGAGTAATTCAAACTAATCCTAAACGGGATTGTAAACTGCACACTTTCAGTTACAAAGCAGGATGCTTCTAAATTTGCACAATGCTCCCTTGAAGTATTATGACATATACAATAATATAAAAAACGGTAACATACTCACATTCCCGTAGCAGAGTTACGGTGGAATGGTCCTCATACATAACTGTACAAAGTTATAACAAAACTGAGATGTTGCATGTAGGAAAAAATACATTCTCAGCACATCAGATAGGATATCTAACGTAAAAAAACGATACATAATGCTGCTAAAGTTATAAGATCAGCATACTTAAAAGCATAAATGTTTCAAACTCTTTTATTCTACCTGTTTATAGCTTTTTAAATCATCAAGAGCTCAACGGCTTGTCTAGCTAACGGTCGCTTTTCTCGCTCTTTTTCAAAAACTATTGCAATAAAGCCACAAACTAACCTAAAATTACAACAATTAAACTTTTCTCTACAATATAAAAAAGTGTCTGGGCTCTGAATGTTGATTCGTTATGAAAATACAGCTGTTGTACAAACAATTTTCTTTAACCATGTTAAAAGTGACAGACTAACATAAAATGTGCCCGACCCAATTAGTATAAAATTGAGTGCAATTTAGAACGAGCAAAGTTGACGGGAGGGACGGTGTGAGAGTGAGTTGTCGATGAAACAAGAATACTTTATGTGCAACTATGAAAAACAGCTATATCAATATATCTCCGGCATCTTTTATAACATCTATATACCGATGAGAAAGAGCTTTCAAAACTTTTTCGTAACTATCAAAGTCTTTATCTTCAATATATTTTGTTTTTACTACTTTAAGCTTCACATGATTTTCATTTTTCTTGATCTTGTTGTACGTTTTCGAGCTTGAGAACAAAATTGCTGTTTCACCTCTTTGAGTTTTTGACCAAGTGAAGTTTGTATCCATTGTTTTAAATAAAGTCTGACCTTACTCTCCATGCTTCTATATTTATATTATCAATAAGGCAAAACTCCTGATCAAATTTTGCAATAACAAATCATGCTTTGTCATGACACTTTTCATTTTACAAAGAAATGTTTAATTGTTGTAATTTCAAATTAATTTGTAGGTTTATATTGCAATAATTTTTTAAAAAAACGCGAAAAAAGGGAGTCGTTAGCTGGACAAGCCGTCGATAGAACATCAAAAACATTTAATGAGAAAGTTTAAAAATTATAAGTTTCTCTATTTCAGTGTAAAATTCAGATACGTTTTGAAACTTTTTCAACTATGACTAAATTAAATTACGTTATTCATAACAGTTAAGAAACGATCACTACTCGTTTTAACTAAAATGTCTTTCACTGATACGTTAGTCTGTCACTTTTAACATGATTGAAGAAAATGTTAAATAACTTTTTTTTCTACTTACAGTAAAGACCGTGATTCGACAGCAGTATGTTAAGCTATAAAACCACCGATGATTGTTTACTATCAAAATACGATGTACGCACTATCAGATACAATTCTACGAATTTTCTTTCGATAAAACATGGAAAAATAAAGAAATTATGTAGAAAAATACCTAATCATTAAGTGTCTTTTTTGGATGTGTTTATCACGTTAAAGCAACGTATCTTTGTTCTTTTCTGTTTATGCAAGGTATCTATGACACATAATATTTTGCGTCGACATACGTGCACTGTATTAAACGCAAAAAACAAGAACAAAATAGAAACATCGGTCTTCGAATTCTTGTATGATTCAGTGTAGAGTGAAAAGAGA
Source organism: Didymodactylos carnosus (assembly GCA_905250885.1). Lineage (NCBI taxonomy): Eukaryota > Metazoa > Rotifera > Eurotatoria > Philodinida > Philodinidae > Didymodactylos > Didymodactylos carnosus. The sequence continues at coordinate 7,390 of CAJNOQ010005389.1, read as the reverse complement.
ACACAGAATGAAAGGAGTACGTAAGCTAAGAAACTATGAAAATAATAAAGGAGAAGAACACACGTGTAACAAGTGAAAGTTGCCACATATCGAGACAAAACAAATTTAGCTAGAGCTTTTTGCTAGTTCGTGAACTGCTGGAGAATCGCTGCTTAAAAAAGTGATTATATTTTCAAATGCACTTTGCGACCAGTGATAAAATGATCTCACAAAAAGATGAACGTAGCCGGAAATAAATATTATTTTCAGAATGAGAGATGGGTCTTCTAAAAATAGCGGCTGGTTGAGTATATTTCTTTCCAATCAATTCACTCAATGTACGTAATGAAAATAAATCTTCTTTCTCATTTAAACTTGACGTTAGACTATATAACAATTCTATGTGAGCTTAAACAATGAAAAAACAATAAAATATTTTCAATAAAATGATTAAAGCAAATATAAATTACTTTAAACGTTTTCACCACGAAATACTTCTGACACCGATGATATTACCTAAAAAGAGAAATCAAATAGTATCATTTACTACTGTCTGTTTCAAAATACGATGCAGGTCTTACTTTTTTGAATAACTTTTGATAGAAACGAGATAGAGACCTGCGGTTTTCGCTGTTTGATAGCTAAGACTTGAGCGGAACTTTTCACAAGCAAAAACAATTTTTGAAAGATCGGGTGTTCAAAGGATCCTCGGAAAACCAGTTCCGTTCTCAAAAAACTAATATACAATGTAGTACTTTGTTTGCATGTGTAGATAGTCCAGATGTTACTTTACTAAATTATGCAAGTCTCGGCTCTCCAACCACCGTCGTTCGGACAGGGCTCGCTTTCCATGTCTATCTCCGAGCAGACATCTCTGGGAATCTCGAAATACCATGGAATATAGGATACCGACTACGCTGAGCATTGTGGCAACATTTATTTTTGTGTCGAAATGACTGTAACTTCGCTAGAGGCATTTTTGTGAAAAATCGGTTTTTCGTCTGTTACTAGCAAAAATTAATATCCTTATATCTCGATCAAAACCCATGCTGACTCAAGGAACCTTTCAGAAAAGATTTAAAAGGTATCAAATATTGTTGATCGCTGGTTCAGCAGAACACTGATGCGTTGATATTTTTTAGAAGATTTCTGAAAAACCTTAAAGCAATATCCGGCTGAAATTCACCTTTTCCGTTTTCGATTATGCTGTATGAGCTGTCCTGAGCGTTTCCTGAAAATTTCGTTGAGTCAGTTGCCACTATGCTCAGCGTAGCCGGTTTCCTATATTCCATGGCATTTCGAGATTCCCAGAGATGTCTGCTCGGAGATAGACAAGTGCTCGGGGAAAGCGAGCCCTGTCCGAACGACGATGGTTGGAGAGCCGGGACTTGCATAATTTAGTAGAGTAACATCTGGACTATCCACATATGCAAACAAATTACTACATTGTATATTAGTTTTATATTTATTTAATTGTGTGATAGGTTCAATTGTTGGCAATTTGTATTCAGTTAGCGTTGGTAATAGAAACAGTTGTTGATTAATTGTAGCACATGGATATCGAATATATTTTGGTTCAAATTTAGGAAGTCAATCATTACTAATGTATTCATCAAATAATTTCTTCTCAAACATTTGTTGTAGATAAGCGTATTCATGAATTATTGTTGACAAATCAATATTTTCGTCTAATAACGACTCATAAACAACTGTCGATGAACAAAGTAATAAAGAACAGATTCATATTAACAATAGATTTTTTGTAAATGAAGTACTGTAAATGAAACTTGTAATAAAATCAACACATTTTTCTATGAGTTTTTATTTTTCTAAATAATAAACATAGAACATTAATTGTTATTATCCATTTCAATTTCCATTATTGTTGATTCTTCCAGATTTTGTGAATTTGCAGTCACAAGTTAGCGGCTAACTGTCATATTCTAACAAAGTGAACGTATGAATAAAGCTCTACTGACAATCTCGATGTTAATGTAGTAGATGACAAGACGATGGTAATGAAATATTTATGGTTGTTACTGCCGAATCCAATTTTTTATTTGTACGATGCATCTTTATTTATAATACAATTATGAATAATAATTATAATTTCAGTACTCTTTCACAACTTTGTTTTCTTTTTCATCGTTCAAACTAATATTTTTGGAAAAAATTTGTCATAAAATTTTCGGCAAAAAAGAAAATGATTTTAAATTTCAATCTTGACTTTGTTTGTATTTAATAGATAGATATCTTTTACAATCATTTTCTGATAGTTACAGAAAAAACAATCACATTTTCAGTTAATAAAAAGTGATTATAAAACGTATCTCTAATAAAAAAAGGTTTTTCATATCTTAATAGGCAATGGATTAGATCTAATCAGTGTTTTTTGTATCGGTTAACACTTTTGCATGAGTTACAATTGAAAAGTTAATACGTTTTAAGTAGAGAACTTTATGACACATATTTTGCAAAAAATATCAATGATGATGAAAGGAGAAACTTTATTTGGAAAAGTATTCAGACTGTAATACACATTCTTTGTATGTTGGATGTTAGGAATAATACTACAAGTGAGACATTGATATTAGTGCAGTTTAAAAAACTTTAAAATCTAGTACCGTTTACTATATATTCGAATGTTTGTGAAAAAAACGTGAATGAATATTGATCATTAATCTATTCAACGTTTTTATTGAAAATCTTCGTGCAAAGTTGTTTCATCTCTAGTTTAAAGTGAAACACATTAGCGTTGGATTTTGAAATAAAAATATTTCTTTATAGAGAAAGATCAATCGTAGTAATATAAATTTTATATAAATTTTGACGACAGCAATTTATCCCATGTGCATTCGATCAAACTATAAAAAATGAAACTTTTCTTTTCAGAATACTTGAATTTTATTGCATTAATTCTAGCAGTCTAAGATAATAGTTAATTCTTCTACCAGTGTTTTCAACTAATTAATCCAATTAAAATAGATGATTTTTTTTCTGCTTTTTCTTCATTTCAGACAGGATAAAACTAAAATGCTATCAGACAATTAAATGCATCCAAAATCATAGGCTATTTAAGAGCCTTATAAAAAATGTTACTAAGATATTATACGAAGAACAAGAGAAGCGAAAAAGTGTATAATGTACGGTATGCAAGTAACTCTTGTAGTACGAATCATTTACGACATTCAATTCTCAAATCTAGATGAGATATAGCCAGATAGTGAGAGAGAAAATTGTCCGATAAAAAGACGTCATAAGTGAGTCATCTCTTCTTCAATCTACCTGTTCAGATATATTTTCTTAATGAAAGAAAAAGAGAAAGAAAAAATAACACAAACGGTAAGCAGTAGTCAAGCGAAAACAAATTTGTATTTATATAGATGAAAGATTGACATAGTACAAACATTTAATAGGTACATAATAATAATATATTTTCTTTCTCTAATGTATTCTCAATACACATACACAGTGCTCTATTATTACGATCATATGGACTAGGAGAAGGATAATGTGTGTAAGCGTGAGGAATTGAATGAATAAATGAAAACGAAAAACGAAACAGAAAAATAAACGACAACATGGAAATAAATATCATCAATCATCAAATTAATAGAAACTTTTTAGCATTTAAAATTAATTTCCATTACTCGTAATATACGACTACCACTGACAAGCTGAATTCAATAAAACTAAATATTGACATATGTTCTACTTTTCATGTTAACTAATCAACAACAACAAAAAAAGACATAAGAAATAAAACGGGATAAAAGCCAGTGTTAAATTATCTATGTATTTTTTTTAACAAATGAAAAACGTTGTCTTTTATTTGAATCATAATTTAATACTAATGAAAATATATCCAGTGGAGTAATTATATTCCAGAACCGATAATGATCTAAAATGGAGTAAAAAATTAATTAATAAAAATATTTATTAATTCCATTATTTAGCACAATATCTCCCGAGCGTTTGTTACATTATATTTTAATATAAGTCAAAAGAAACGATTTTTTTTTCTAAAACTATTTAAAATGTCCGAGTAATCAATAATCTAACAACGTTTTCAAAGTTTTTGATTGAAGGAGTAAAGATGTATCCAAGAGCTTTGCTCTCTCGAAATTTTCCAAGTTTGTATGACAAACCTCTGTTAATCTGAAACAACAATAAATCAGAAACTCTTAAAAAATTTTTGAAACTTTCACTCTCTTGTAGCAAATCAAGTCTATGTACAAATAAAATTCACAATACGTCCTACTACAACGGATAAGAAAAACACTTTCACTATGCACGCGAAAAAGATCTTTTCCCTGGCTCCGACAGACTTTTGTCTTAAAAGCTCTCTTCCTCCCGTAAAAAACCAAACCACACAAAAACCTAGATAGGTTTACAAAGTGGAAGACTGGGGTGGGCTATAGCCACTCATTTTGGTGCAAACATTTGGACGGTAAAAATGTTTGCCGAATTTATAAGAAACATCTTCTTATTCAGTTTTATACGCTGATACAAAGTTTTTCAAAGTTTTCCACTTTGTAAACCTATCTAGGTTTTTGTGTGAAGGGATATATTCATTTGTATCTCATCATAATCCGCAAATTGCGAGCAACAAAGGGACCTACCAGAGTTTTCAAAGGACGGGGTGCAAACGAGGATCGGCCCCATTTCAGATTATCTCGAAAGGAATCTAGAATGAAAGAGCGTACAGTTTTATGCGGTTCTACACCCTTGGTTCCTCTTCGGACCTCATATCTGTCAAAAAATCGATCAGCTTTGAACAATAGCTCCTCGAGCCCATCCCGAGGCCTTTTTCGTAATTTTCTCAGAATACAACAAGTTTGAAGGAAAGTCTTATATGCCATTCGATGCAGCTCTAAACGGCGAACAAAACTATCTATTGCTCAATTGTTCTGTACACTGCGAACATCCACGTTTTTTCGATATCACTGTTAAAATATCCTTTTCAGCATAGTCCACGATAGTATTTCTGTTCTTTCACCATGAGAGAACCTAGATTGCGGTCTGTATTTTATATCAAGAAAGCTCTTTCGAAGCTCTTTCTACAAAATGACTGGTGATTCATTTCTAGTTGAAATTGCGAACACTCGCTTTTTGGGATTTTACTACTGAAGGATGATGCTTTCAAGCATCGAAGCTGAATCGAACGGTATATAAGACTTTCCTTCAAACTTGTTGCATTCTGAGAAAATTACGAAAAAGACTAGAAATCTTACTTAGAAAAAAGTCTTACTAGAATCTTATCAAATTCTTAAACTACCATTATTAATGATCTTATTTGTATGAGTTGGTGTTCGATATTTTCGGTATTCGATATACCGATTGCCAGTGCATATCTATAATTATCATATGTGTCCAGTCCATAACTTAATTTCATTATCCTACATTCCATCTTCATACATGGTAAAATAGAAGATGCAAAATTGGCCTCTGTCAGCTTCTTGATATGGACGCGATCTCCGAAGTGAAGGTTTGATATATCCCTCCCGCTTGAAAAGCAGAGGCGATTTTTACAACAGAAAAAAAATTATCAGTCCTCATCGCACACAAACCGATTAATAGATTAAATAATGAACTCCTCAAGGTTTTCATAGTATGCGATAACGATCTGTGCGATAGATCAAAGCCTTCACTTCGGAGATAGCGTTGGGACGATTTGGTGTGTTTTCGAGTGGTCTAACATTTATTGTTTAGAAAGGTATAATTAATTATCGCAGCACCAAAAAAATTCGTATTTTGACTTTCAATTTGTTTTTCTGATTTTTTATCTTTTGGATCTGAGATTCGTGTTGTTTAATATAGAATGCATAATTACTGTATGCCTTTGTCATGGTTCATCGCACATTCTTTCAGACTCATCTATATTCATGCTGTCTGGATATCGTGTCTATCGTCACGGTATACTCATAGAACAGTGGCCGATATTTGAGAATTCTGGCAGTCCGATTTGGTTACATTTCTTATCGGTTGTTCATTCTCATCTGAACACGTTCTTCAACAAAATGGTATGAAAATAAAACATATCGAAGAGAACAAAAATGTATCCATGTACATTTGTCACAATGTCAAATGTGAACCGGTTGCACCTCATTTCACTGATATCAATTTGGTTGTGAGCATGAGACCGATCAAACGAGAACAAGTAGAACTGGTGAAAGAGTTGACAAATTCATTCATACACATGGAGAACCAATCTACTGTGGTCTCGATTATCGTCAAGTACTGGGAGTAAATAAAGATTTAGAACAAGTGGATTTTGGTGATTCTGTAACGATTAACGTCGAAGATGAAATACTGTGCTTTTGGCACTGGTGTGACGGCTATTCAGGCGGCGATCAATGCGAAAATAGATGTGTGCATCATAAATGCGCCGGGACACATGTTCGTCTCCGACATAAAAGATGACTTACCGATTATAAACTAAATGTAATTTCAGCAGAATGATTTTCAATTCTTTATATAGCATGGTGATCTACGACTAACTGCATTAGCAAACAATTCTCCGTGTTTTTCTTCATTTATGTTCATTCGAGAGTTTTCCTAATAAATTATAGAAAAGAAGATACTGTTTAAAATGGAAAATCATAGGAAAGAATTCTGATAGAATGAGCTATATCCCTTCTTTTGTGTACCCCAAGTTTCGATTAGGCGCATGGTGTTCTTTTCGTTGATCGTTTTGGCATACGACTAAACGGTCCGTCACAGCTCATGGCTATTGGAAAGAGAACTGTAGTTTGATGGTGTATACTCCGGCTTGAAAAGCAGAGGCAATTTTTATAACAGAAAAAAAATTACCAGTCTAACGTGTGTAAACTCGATTTTGTCAATTTACGTGATGGATTAATCTTAGAAACTTCGTTTTAAAACGCGTTTGAACGCGTCGCATGCATACACGTCTGGACGCATCTGAAGACTGTTTATCGAGAAAAGCGTGACTGAACGTATCTTTTCAAAGGGAAACGTGTTTAAACGCGTTCCTGCAGACGCATTCGATTGACATGAGCATGATATTCGATAAATATTTTCATCTTTGCCCGTGCTAGTTTCAGAAACTGATTATTCTGACATAGCAACATTCTTACTGTGTATTATTGACAAAGACGCTTTTGTTTCTACTAATGCTTTTATGCCATTTAAAAATAAAGAAATCACTAATCTGTCGAAGTCTGGTACGAAAATCATACACGGCGCTACAGCTTATTTGAGTTTTCAAAAAAAACAGTGTGCGCTTATAAGGTAGAACACAAAGAAACATAATTCGACCAAATGATTGTTGCATTAGTTTTTATCAATCATAGCCTATGAAAAATATATATATATAATTAATGAATATCCGGACAGATGCTACGAAAAGGAAATGTACTCAACAAGCTAAAATCTCTTTTTTTCTAAA
>CAJNOQ010005388.1:0-15415 GCA_905250885.1 Didymodactylos carnosus | reverse complement strand
AAATTAATAATGGTTCAATGGAGAAATTAAGTTCTTTATTAGGCCTAGTGTGTGTTCGTAAACATGGGAAAAACAAGAAGATGCAATCCGGAGTTAAAAGCTTTATCATATTGTGAGTTCATCTATTAATTTAGCGTCCTGAGAAGTTGTTCATTGTCTGCCAAATATCGAAGTGTGTCGAGACAAATAAATAAAAAAATTTGTGATCATTTTCGGGTTAAACAGAAAAAAAAGGTTTTTAACATAACTTTAATAAACCTTTTATATTTTTACTGAACCGGAGTCATAATAGACGATATGTCGTTCTGTTGTGTCCTGGCACATCAAGCTTTTTTCTCTATGGGGTATCGTTCGATTGTGTCTAAAGGTTAAAAAAAGTTTTTCGATCAGATATTTTTTTTCAAAAAGTTATCGCCGTAGATATGCAGTCATGCCATACACCTGTATCTATTCTGTGCTCTTGCTATACTTCATTAGTAACAGAGTAACAGGGAAAGCGTGGGATCATCGGACGAAAGAGAAGAAAAAAATCTCTGGACACAATAGAACGTTCTAATACGCGTTGCAGACAAAAGTTTTTAGGGTGTCGTTATGCGTAGGATGTCGTTATACGTGAGGTGTCGGTCTATTATCATCCCCGGTTTATCGGATTTTAGTATAAAATTAGCATTATACTCGGATCGAGTATAATGCTAATTTTACCGAGTAACTCGGTAATTTTGCTGAAAAATATTACAAGTCTCAACAATATTTGCACTTTTACCGGCTAAATTGAAGTTTGATAGTAAATCAAATTTCTCTAAAAAAAAGTACGAGAAACACTTTATCATTGTCAAGTTGTCTCGGTAGTATTGATATAACATTACAGTAAATTGTATTTTATCTTGTTACATCTGTTGTACAATGTGAATGACTAAAGGAGAAACCATTAAAATATTCTTTATGTTTTTTACGTGCACAGAATTTATATCATTTTATACTTATTTTTTCTTTCTTCTCGTATGCAGCAAATGACAAATCTCAAAAACAAAATAGTAAATGACAAGTGATAACAAGACAGATAAGAAGAATCTTTTGAGTAATGCATCTCACTAGCTCTCTAATGCAACTGGAAACTAGCTATAAGTCACAAACAAAACAGAAACAAGCGGCAATGCTGTTTGTTCTTGGAAAAAACGTCGCAAAAAACTCAAAACAGAGAAGAGAGTCATCCAACGGCCTTCAACTTTTCCTACAAACATCGGTCAAAGAGAAGAGATGTCGCTTTCAATATGATCATGTTTCTTAAATATTCCTGCTTACTGTCTTTATCGACAGAAGGAAAAACTGCCATTTAGCAGATTAATATCTTCATCTTGCTCACATTTGAAATAAACTATCGATTTTTTAAGAGAAATCTTTTAATTTGCGTCACTGGAAACTAACGGATTCGATGGCAGAACCGATCGGATCCGGTCACAGGTATTCGGTCGAATGCCAGCCACCGAAAATCATCAGAAAGTGTTCGAATGTAAAGGATTTCGGCGTCTAATCGCTGGAAATAGCCGAGTTCTTAAGTGACCTGATAGGATCCGATCGGATGAATTCGGCCTGGGAGATACAATCGTGCAATGAACTAACAGTTCATCGGCACACACAAGTTTTTTCAAGCATATTTATATAGAAATGGCGCATCGCGATTGCACTCGTCAGTGGAAAAAAAAGCGTGATTCGAAAGCTTGTGCGGAAAAATATTTTTTCATTGAGAATTTCAATTTTTCTACGGGAAACAGTAATTCACAGCGAAATTGTTTTCTAAACTATGCAGAATTTTTTTTCTGTCAAAAGATCTATTTTTCTATTGAACTTTTCATTCAGGATTCTGCAGGATATTTTATCCTGAAGAATGTTGAATCAACTAATAGATTAAAAATCTAAACTTCTATGACAATAAAACCGATCAACCTGTTTATGAGGTTAATCGTCAACTGACTACTTCTTTTTCTTTTTTCACACAGCCTTGTTGAATATGGAGTGATCGAAATTACTCCAGTAGATTTGATAGTGTGCTTGCATTTAGGTCAAATGAAGGTCTTTCTTTTCATATTGTTTCTCATCAATTAACTAAGAAAAGATGATCTCGGATTATCAAACAAGTGGCTGTAAAGTATACAAAAGTCCCTACAAGATGTGCTAAGTTTTAATTAGAACGTGAACATTCATAGTTGAGCAAAAGCTGTATTACTTCGGTGGTGGTGGCGTTAATCGGAATTACCCATTTGAGTTAATTTTGATCAGCGGTTGGCAAGCGCTGAAAAACTCATGAAACTAATTAACTTCAATGAATTTTGAGAAAGTCTTTACATGAATAGATAGCTAAAACTCACATCCATTTGTGCAATAGCTTTTTTTTCGCTCAAAAAAGGTAAACATTTTCGCTCTTTTCTTCTTTTGTTGACTAATTAGCGTTGGTTAACATTGCTTTATTCCACTTCACTCTCTTACAGCAGTATTGTAAAATAACTATTCAACATAAGTTAGAAATCGAGCTAAACCTCGTCTGATGGAGAATTTCATAGCCTAAACATGGTTACTTTTGCAATCTTTTACATCAACATATGATACTTCAAAAAATACATTTTTTCTCGAAATCAGCCTAGATATTGAGAGTAAGTAAACGTTTTCTCAGTCAACTAATGACCGTAAGCCCAAAAAAGATTCACGATATACATTTCGAGATGTGCTCTGCAAACTGGGAAACTTTAAAGGAAAAACTCAATAGTTTAAAATTTAGCTTAACTGTGGACTTAAATTTGACACATAGCTTTAGGTGCTCTTACTTTTTTGAGTGTTCATTGGAAATGTATGCTTAAAAAGCGAAACAAAAAAAAACTTTTTTTGGTGTTCTTTAGGCGTTGCTATACTCAACTAGATGAGCTCTATCGATTGGCCAACTCAGATTTTAACATGCTCATTGACTAGTCAGTCAGAATCGTGACAGGTTTTTCTATCTGCGCAGAATCTTGATGAAATTTTGAATATCTTTTTGAATTCGTAAAGTATTATTTCCAGTTATTTTTTATTTCATCTACTGTATTCTACAGCGCTACGTCTGCAGTAGTGTACCGTACCAACAGTACTGCTCAGTTTACAGCTCTTATGATACCGTTCAGACAATATCGAAGCTGTTCAATCAAACGTTATGTCCATATAACGGACTTGATAATTTTTCATTTATTCGCAGTGCGAATAGTGTGTCTTACATTATCATTGTGTCGCAAGATCTTGATACAGAATCCTCAAGATACGTCAGACTCAAAGCCGTAGTGAATTCTAATACACATTAATTTTGATACAAATTGATCATGTTTGGACATAGCAGAGTTGTAGCCGAGCCGGCAGACCAGTCAGTCGCCGGCCGGCCCGTCCGATGTAAAACTTTAGACCGGCCGGTCTTTTGCCGGTCTAGAAATATTTCCAAACCGGCCGGTGATTCACCGGTTTTTTGAATTCTTAGCATTTTTCTCTTCTTCACTAAAAAAATGAGTTTTTCTACCTTTTTGTCCGTCTAGGCTGGATCCTTCTATCTCAGACGTTTATCTCACACTGTTTTCCGAAACCAATTACGCTTATAAAGACCAGCAAATGTTATGAGTTATCTTTCTTTTCAAAAATGCTGTTTGTTGAAACCCTTTCTTCGCTGAAGAATTTAGATTTGGTCGCAACGAATGACTAAGAAATCAGTAGAGATTATGTCTGCGAAACTTCTCTGGTTTAATAGGACATCATTTTGAATATTACTAAACCTTTTAAGAGATTTTGTAGTGAACCGGGAACCGAAACATCGTAGTAAGAAGTTTCACAGTCACTCCACAATGGAGTTCTACAACACTCTGACTAAAATAGTTTTTTAACATGTCTGGCCGTAACCAAAAGGATTTTGGTTAGATCGCCGACGCGATCTTGTGTATTTTTTTCCTCCAAAATTATCTTACAAATTTTTGAAATTTTGTGGTTGGATTAGTAGCGTTTCAGAACGGTTGGGTTGTAATTTATCTGTAAAACGAATAACGGGGCTCATTAAAATGGTACCATTGTACGGACATTGACTATTATTCGATGGATAACGATTTAATGTGTATGACAGACAGGCAAGAGTAGCCATTGAATAACTGTATAGAACAAGTAAACATGTCGGATAAGGTTTCGAAGGAAGATCCCAGACCGAAGAATAGAGAAGCTTCAGAGCTTCAGAAAAACGTCCGGACCACCCGAGCTAAGCTTTGATCTTATTTTGTAGAGAACACTTTGGACTATCTATCTATGAAACAAAATCGATAGTTGCTATGGAAGATTTTTGACTTAGAACCTGTTTTTCCAGAGATCCTCTGCACACAACTAGCCTTAAGAAAAAGTGAAAGTCGACGTTTTTGCTGATGATGCATTCCTCTACTCTGTAACAACGAAAAATGATATCAGAAAAGTAATAGATCAAGTAAACGGCAGCAGTATACTATCAGACATACAAACACCTATAAATAAAATAGAATTGTTGAAACTGAAGTACAACAAACGAAACCGCTCTTGATTGGAGTTGTTGAGACATGACTACATGTAGGTATTGATGTCAGTCAGTTAGTTATTGATGGTTATGAACTATTTGCGCGTGAAGATAGAAAGGGAAAGCGAGGTGAAGGATTATTCATATTTATAAGGAAAGGAGTGATCGCCAAAAGCATTTCCTCTTTACAGAACAGAGTTTTCGAGACATGATTCGTTAGCGTTCAAGTATCACCATCAAATCCTGCACTTTTCTGTCTGTGTTACAGACCCCAGTGGCATGATATTGATGAGTTTCTTGAGCACTTAAACGAATCTCTTCACAGTATTCGCACTAGCTCAACTTTTACTTTTAATTGTATAAATTTTATTGGAGATTTTAATTATCGCACAAACCACTGGTGTTATTCCACTGTACCGACTTTACACTGTATGAGGGGTTAACTCAATTAGTAAATGAGGTCACCAAGCCGACATCAAACACCTGTTTAGATTTAATTCTCACTCCTGATAACACCGTTGTAAAGAACGTCAGAGTAATCCAAAAATTATCCACATTATGTGATCATGATATGATCTCATTTGAACTGACTGAAGAAAATCCGCTACTTTTAAATCGAAAAAGAAAATATATGACTACAAAAATACAGATTGGGATCTTTTCAGAACAAAACTATCGCTTATAAAGTGGATGAGTATATTAGATGAGCATTCTGACTTAAACACCAAGGTACAAGCTTGGACAAATTCCTTTTTGGTCGTAGTAGATGAATGTATACCACATAATACGATTTCTAGTACTTCAAGAGACGCACCTTGGTTTAATCATGATCTCCAACACCTATTGCAAAAACGAGATAAATTGTATTAAAAATCGAAGAAAAATATCGTACATCGTAATGAATATGAGAAGATTGCTTCTAAGTTTGAGCGACAGTGTAGTCTGATAAAGAAACAATATTATGATAAGCAGTCAGTCAACTTAAACACTTCATCTAAAAAGTGGTAGTCCTTTTTGAAACACGCCTTAAACAAAGGCAACTCTCCGTCAATTCCTCCCCTTTTTGATATCTCAACAAACTCCATAAACGCTGCTCCTCACCAAAAAGCTGAATTATTAAATAAGCCTTTTGGTAACGTTTCCACTCTGTCTCACACCACATCTGCTTTTCTGCTCTCGTCTAAGTCGATAATAATGTCTGATTTCGTAATTTACGAAATACAAATCTTTGAGCAACTCAGCAAAATAGACATTTCCAAAGGATGCACACCAGAACTGACGGAACGGATATTGAGAAGAGGCAGCCCAGATAATTTCACCGTCACTAACTCATATTTTTAATGAATCCTTAAACAAGTGAACATTTCCAACAGAATGGAAACTAGGTCATGTGTGTTCTATCTTTAAATCAAATAATGCTCAACTACCTGAAAACTATCGACCGATTACATTGCTAAATAGCGCTTCAAAAGTTTTTGAAAGAATTATTTTTAAACAGGTTTTTGGATTTTGAAATCTAAACAACTTTTTAATCATATTCAAGCAGGCTTCTTACCGCGCCACTCGACAGTAAATCAACTAATCCAGATAGTAGATAAAATCACTAATGCTTTCAATAGCAAAAGATCTGTCTTATCAGTTTTTCTGGACTTCAACAAAGTTTTCGATCCTTTATCACACGAAGGATTATTAATAAAATTGAAAAGTGCGGGTTTATTCGACCAACTACTCTCATGGATGAAAAGTTATCTGAGTGACAGAAGGATTGTCACGGTAGTTGATGGTAAAAAGCTACCTATTTCTTGTGGTGTCCCACAGGGATCTTGTCGAGGACCATTATTGCTTTTGATCTACATAAATGACTTACCTGATGCGTTAGACAGCTTATGTGTGCTGTATGCTGACGACGCTTCTCTTCATTGTGAAATTACCGATCTACAGAGCGACTTCACTACTATGAATGAGGATTTGAAAAAAATTGAGGAATGGTCTCAAAAGTGGAAACTTGATCTAAATATAAAAAAATATGTCTCAACGTTTTTCACACGCAATGTATCCACTCTTACGTTACCTCCTCTATATATTAAATCACAAACACTTCGATTTGTTTCGAAACATACACATTTAGGCTTGGTTCTAACTACTAATCTTGAGTGGAATCCTCATATTAGTTCTCTAACAAGTGGCCGTGGTAAAACTGTAGGATCTATGAAATATTTAAGCCATATCTTATCGAGACAAGCTTTAATGCTAGTCTACAAGTCATTTATCTTAAGTAAAATAAACCATGCTAGTGTTATTTATTGTGGTAGTTCTCAAAAAGATCTGAAGCCGCTAATAACAATACAGTACAATGCAGCACTTGCTGCTTCAGGTGCAATGCGTGGCTCTTCTCATGAAAAAACTTGTCAGGAGCTAGGATGGATACGGCTAACCGTTAAAAAGGTAGATACGACTTTACCTTTTCCCAAATACCCTTTGCTCGATATACACCGTCTTTTTTTGTTTCTTAAAATACTCCGGGGTAAAACTACTTATCATCTACCTGCATCTTTTATCCAACACACTACCTACACGCAAACACATAATTTGCGTAGTCAAAATAAAAATACACTACCAGTTTTCAAATCAGGACTGCTAATTTACGAGAATTCCTTTATACCAGCAACTAAGAAGCTTTGGAATACTCTACCGAATGAGTTTAGAGAGATAAAAAACTTTTATAATTTTAAAAAACGACTTAAAGCACCTTACTCGTTGCAGTTTAAATTGAAACCGACAATTCAAAGAATGTCTGAGATCCATTTTACCAGGCTTATAGTCAGATTTAGCCAACTAAATGATGATCTTTACAACCGTAACTTAGAGCCATCCTCCTGTTGTGCATGCGATGGCCCAAAAGAAACTCCAAAACATTTTCTATTAGATTATACTAAATATCTGAAGGAGCGCAAGGATATGGAAGACACTTTTCAAGAGATACTCGATATAAATTCTCCTAAGTTGGAACACATTTTGTTGAGACATGATTCAGTTTTACATCTTGAAATCAATAAAATACAGGAATTATTTGAAAGTGTATTAAATTTCATAAGTGAAACAACACGATTTCACTAACGCTGTGGCTGATAGCTTATGTTAACCAGATATTTAGATACCGTTTGGCTTGCGATGCAAATCATTTTCTTCGATCTTTATAATCTCTCTTACTATTGCTAATATGTAATCTAAAATTAAACATACTGAAAGATTCTTTCTTTCTACCCTGTCCTCCTTGTTAAACCTCACTGTTCAGCATTATCTCTCTCCTTCTATTATTGTTGTATTTGTCTAGCATACTTTTTTGATTATCGTTTAGTGCACTTTTATTGTTTACTTTACTTTTCGACAGCATGTAACGGGATGATACCTCGATTTGTTGTATTTTTGAATAAAAATCTACGGTTTAAAAAAAAATAAAGACTTGCTCTTAATTTACGAATGGTCTATACCTCGGAAATTACACTTGAATATTGATAAATGTAAAGCGATGGTTTTTTCTACGAGAGATTCGTGATTCACTACCACCTGTTTTGATCAATAATTCAGTTATTTCTTACGTCGCGAAAAAGAAACAGCTAGGTTTGGTTCTAAAGTCTTCTACCACCACTGAAAATACCGAAGATACCTTTTATTCATTATATTTATACATTCGTCTATTACTGCGCTTTCTTTTTGTTGTTATATTCAACAAGCAGAATCTACATACTGTATGTATTTGATTTAGGAGGAAAAGTCCCATGGTGCGCAATTGGCTTTTGCTTGAAATCCAGTGGACAATACGTAATCGACTACACTAAATCCGAAACTGACATCGGTTTGTGCTACTAGACCTCCACAGATCCGGATACATATGGCACAGAACAGCCCCCGCTATACAATGGCGGGTCTCAACAGACGACTTCATGTTTTTCCTGAAAAATTATATGTTTCTCCACCAAAGCGTCATCTCTTTTCCGGAAAAAGTCGATGTTTCTTTTGAAGAACTTCATCTTTGTTCCTCAAGAACACGATGTTTCTCCACAAGAACTTGATTTTTTTTCCTGAAAAGCTCGATGTTTCTCCGCAAGCGACTTCATCTTTTTCCTGAAAATTTACTACGACCATAAGTATTGCCGTCTAGAAAAGAGACAGCGAAAAGTAGGTAAAAAGGAGATAACAGAGAGAATTGATCTATATAGTCATGCACACATATAACCTTGCATATTAAACGAGTGTTTTTCATATTTAATCTAGAAATGTCAAGCCGCTTCAATGAGTGCTTCCTTGAACCTCAAATCAAATTTTTGCGAACAAGAAAAGACATGAGTAGATGACGGACATGGAAGCGTTACAACCATGTACTGTTAGAGCATACAGAAAACATGCTCGTTATACCATATTTATTCAAGACAACAATCGTACACTTTTAAATTAGGAAATATACGTCTAATTTCATCTTCCTCATTTTTCATTTGATTTTGATAATCATAATAATCTAAAATCAATTCATCGACTTGTTTGCATCTTGTATCTCGTTTTTGGTGATCTTGACATATATCATTGAATATCGTTAATAACAACTGATGAGTAATAGCTAATACTTTTAAGTTAGGTAGTAACAAAAGTGAACATCTAACGGACTTATACTGACACATTTCATCATAAGCAATTAATAACATTTTTATCTTGGATAACTGAATATTCGTTGGCAAAACATCATCATTCAAATGCGTAAAACCAAAAAACCATAGTTCTCGCAATCTGGGACAGTTGGATTGCAGAAACAGAAATAATTTGAGTGTGTACGATGATTGTGGATCGCATAAGACAATTTTACGTAATTTTTCCATTAATACAGTGTTGTTGTTAATATCTAATAGAAATGAAATAGAAAACAAGTGTAGTTCTCCTTGATGCATTATATTTCCTCTGATGAAACTTGGCTTTCTACGGCACCTTTAATATTTAGCAGCAAGATGAAAAGTTTAAAAGATGTCTCATGCGCTGAAATACATCGGTAGTTAAATGATAATCGAGAAAAGTTGTGTCATGACGTCAAACTTCTAAAACAAAAATCCACCACTATATCCCTTATGTATAACATAAAATAACAC
Source organism: Didymodactylos carnosus (assembly GCA_905250885.1). Classification (NCBI taxonomy): domain Eukaryota; kingdom Metazoa; phylum Rotifera; class Eurotatoria; order Philodinida; family Philodinidae; genus Didymodactylos; species Didymodactylos carnosus. The sequence continues at coordinate 5,740 of CAJNOQ010005388.1, read as the reverse complement.
AAACTATCTGATAGCTTAGTATTTATTTGCACTTTATTGGCTGATTCATGATGGGTACAACCGATTAACTGTTACATGACTGTTATATTTCGAGCATCATTTTCTATATCTAAATACGACGTAAACACTTAAAGCATTTCAGAAAATGCCTCTTAACGTACACCTGGACTGTTTGCAACGGTATATTCTGAAGTAGTACATATTTCTGTATATTTGGACTAATTTCTAACATCTTGAAATGCTTCTTTTTATTTTTGCCACGATAAAGTTTTCGTAATAGGAGCTGATGTTCTCAGACAGTAAACGGCACTTTTTCCAGTTTCCAATATCAGGTTCAGGATCATCACTGGAAACTGCATTTGGTCTATGTGCCTTCTTAAAAAGCTGGGAAAAGAATTTTTCGAAAAATCATGAGGCGCCAATAATTTCATTAAAATATTTCGGTAAACAAAGTGGTGGATAGTGATTCAGGCATCACTCTGACATGTTTGTAATGGAAAAAAATCCAAAAATAAAAACACGATTTATCTGCCCTTCGTTGTCGTACACGTTGCGTAAGCAGCATCTCACAGATATAATTCATCTGACATCAGTCATGATCGGTATTACTTTTTGAAAAAATATTCAAAGTTTCACATTTTCGACACTATCCAAAAATGAACATACTTTTCTATCGAAGCGAAAATTTTCTCAACCAGGACCTTTCTAGCTACTTTACATCACACATCATTTCTAATAACTGAAATGTGAAAGTTTTCGACTGTGCTTCGAGAATAAACCAAACTGATAATGTGGTCGCTTTCAGTTATATTCCTGAAAGATGCATATCTATATATACTCTACGTCAGTTCGCTTCACCTTAATTCTTGAGAATAAAATGTCTTCCTGCTTGTCTCAGTGGAAAAGTCACAATGTAGATAATGGCAAGAACAGCTATGGAAGTTCTAGCTTACGCAGACTAGAAGTAATTGAGCTCGAAAGATATCATGGAGCCAGTTTCTGAGTTGCATGATGTTTTCCCAAGGTTAGAAAAAAACCTTTAGATTTCTAAGATCTAAGGATTTTGTCCTCGAACAATGTTCATCATCCTACTTACTTGTCTTTAATGTTCTATTTGATCTATAGTTAACGATGTTATTTGAGACGCCACTGATATGTTCAAATGCATACGGTACTGAAAATGTTGCAAAATATCTATTGAGTACATAATAAAACCCAATATCTTTAGGATAAATTTGAATCCAATAATCACTTTGATAGGTTCTAATTATCATATCAATATCATTTTCAGTCGATTCATAATAATGACATCTGATCGAAAATTGAAACGCTTTTAAATTTGGTAACTTTTTTACAAGATTTGACTCTAACTCATGTCCATTGATGAGCAGATCTGTTAGCAAATAGATTGATAAACTTTCAAGAGAAAATGAAAAATTTCTAGTGATGAAATCGACTAAATGATGATAACTATTCATGCGATTTAATACAATAATTGAAAATTCTTTTAACCGCACTTTCGTGACAACATTGAAAATGTTCTCTGTGTTACTCTCATGTACATCATTAGATATTCGAATATTGCAAATTTCAATCGAAGGTAAATATTCAAACAATATGAATAACAGATCATATGACTTTAATTGTATTGTTAACTTTTTCATCGATGTACATGGATGATAATGTTCGATTTTTTGTATCGATAGTATTGAATGTTGAATGAATACAAATGTTTTCTGATTTTATTAAAACCAATACTGACCCTACAGACCTGTTAGTTATTGATAAAAAAAGGTTTTACTGAAGAAATTGGATGATTGATAGTCTCACTCATAAATGGCTCATAATTATTTTTCTAAGTGCTCCTGGACATTTCTGACATCATATTCGTGTTCGCCAGAGTCAGTTCAATCTAACCATGTCTTCAGAATATGAAAACATAGGGTGGCAGATACAGCTACTTGTCCGGCGGTGTGTCCTTTCTGAAAATGGTTTTCCAAACATCTTAGAAAATCAGTTTCTAAGTTAAGCAATCGATTTTTTCTCATGGATAGATAGTCCAAAGTGTCTTCTACAAAATAAGATCTAAACAACGGTTTTACTTTACTTGCTTGATGAGGTTCGAACGTTTTTTCCGAAGCCTTGGGACTGCTCTATTCTTCGTCCTAGGATCTTCTGAAATCATGAAAACATAGGTTATCGAAGGCGCTGAACTTCGCGACAATGTTAATTTTTAGAAGAAAGTGCAAGAACAGAGAAAAAATCAGTATTAGCTGAAATAATCCATTTTAAGCTATTTTCATCAAAAATTAAAAAATTCATAACTTAGTCAAAATCCTGTTCTTGTGAAAAGCAAATATACAGTTTTGTAGCGCTTGAAAAGCTAATTCGAATGATGTATCGTGTGATTATTTCCAAAGAACTATTGATTTGCAAATAAAAATGTAAATCACTGAACTGTCGATAATCGGCGTTAATTCGGATTAATTAATCTATATCGGAGCATAGTTTGTCCTGAAATATCTTAAATCCGATCATAACTAAAAATGATTCGCGGTCGAAGTACACGAGAATCACGTTTGTATAATTAGTTTTGATTAAACAGTTAAGTTTTTAAAAATAGACCTTCATATCTTAATTAATTTATAACTCTGTGAATACTTGTCGACTCCCCGAAAACAATGTAGGATATATGCAGCCAAGTATTTCCTACAATCTGAGAAGGTTTAATAGTCTCCCCACCTCCTCCCCTTAAAACCGATCAAGCAGTAGATAAAGAGTAACGTTACACGATGCGCATAATCAAATTCACGCAACTATTAAGTTATGTAATACTGGACAGGAAGCTCGCAGCAATATCTTCTCACCACTATGTGCCTCGTTTCCTCCTTGGTTAAACGACATGACCTGTTTAGCAGCATTATTGATGGGTGAAGTAATTTCTACGCTACACATCCACCAAGCAAGAATAAAAGGTTTATAATAGCGGTGTCGTCATTTCCGTTGAAAAGAAGCTTGCTACGATCATAATTTACTAAAAAACAAGAAGTACATGACTTTCACTCGTTCCTTAGCACAGTGTTTTTATGTCCTTGTTATATGCCATGCAGTTATCAAAGAAATGTAGTTGAATTATTACATTACTTACTACCGCAATAGAAAGCGATCGTAGAGCAAAAACAAAATTTCTGCTATTCAAACACTTTTCTCACAAAATCAACAAAATTTTCCTGGAAAAATACGAAAGTATCATTTTAGTTTGAGAGTCAGTTAGTCGGACTGTTATTCCGTTTTTTATCATTTGAAAAAAGTCTTTAATAAGGGCTAAAAATTGACTTTTACGTAAGTCCGTAACTTTTAAGCCGAGCAACGTACAGAATTGAGGAACGTCTTATTTTGTAGCATAAAGACTTCCTTTCAAATGGTGACTAAGCAAAGTATCACAACTGATTAGTTTAAGTGATATAGAACTTTTGGTATACGCCACTTTCGTAGAAAAGAGTCATATTGGCATGAATTATAGACAGGTGTTTAGGGTGCTTAATTACCATTTAACAGAAGAATCTTTAAGCTACAAAATGAAACGTTTCTCAACTCTGTATGTTGCTCGGGTGAAGAGGTATGAATTTCACAAAACGTTACGGACTCACATTTTTTGGTTGGTACACGTGAACAAGCCAATGAATATTTTTAAAATTACACCTTTTCATAGTGAACACTATTAATAGATTTTAAGGAAAGCGAAGATTTCTCTCAGCTACTCTAGTTATGTTCTCACCAGGATGTTAATCTCTGTGTGTGTATTTTATTGTATAACATAATGAAACGACGGTCAAATATAATAGAAAGAGATGAATCAAAAATAAACTAAGACAAAAAGTACACAAATATCTCATCTTTTCTTTCGTTGTCAAGAATCCCGCTTATGAGTGGAAACCAAAAAGACAAAAATGAGAAAAGCATTTTGTTTATAGAGCCATTTTTATTTCTCTATATAATTAACTTCTTAATAATTGTTCTTCGTCTTCATCATCGTCCAAATTCAAACTAGGTTTAAACTGTGATGAATTTTCCAGTTCATCATCGTCGTCACTTATCTCAACCATTGCGGCAGCTGGAGTTATTATTGTCGATCTTTTATTGGTAGATTGTGATGAAGGTGGTGATGGTAACGTGGCATCTTCTCTATCAATTGAACCGAGTAAAATGTCCTCATCATCTATATCTTCGTCTACACCATACCCAATTAACTAAAAAAAGAAGAGAACATCAAGTCAACTTTCATGCATATCGAAATTGAAGAAAATTATCTTGTTACTCTACTCAGCTGAGATGGTATTACTATTCAAGGTTAAACGCACTTCCATAATGTAAAAAACAGCGTACCTGTTCTTCATTTTCGATACTTTTATTATTTTGACTATCTCCCACATTGCTTGATGTTTGTGCACTTGCATTACCGGCCGATTTCTCTGTCGATGTTGTTGACGGTGTTGTGGGTGTTTTACTTGCGTGTGCACCTAATAGTTCATCTTCACTGGTCTCCGATAGTATCCGTTGTGGTGGTTGATGTTTGGGTTTATTTTCTTCAAACAATTGAGCTGATGGTCCCATATAACACGCTATGTGTAAACGACGCTCTTTAAATGTCATACCAAATTGAAGAGCCTGAAATAGAGACACAGAAAAACAAATGTTTCCGAAGTCTCTGAACATTCGAGGATATGTTACTTACTGTGTCAGCATCTGCTTTCTTTTGAAATGTTACAATTAATGAATCTTCAATTTCACCAGGTTGTACTGTAACAGCACCCATTTGCTAAAATGACCAAAAACCAATCGTCACTTTATACTAAAAAGCCAACGATACGGTGGACAACAGGAGTGAACGTAACGTAGTATCCTGGATCCACGTAACGATTGACTAGAGGGAGTTAGAATTTTTATCAGATTATCTTCTCGAAAAATACAACTGGCATACCTTTTTGCTCAGGCGTTAGAATTCACTTTAAGCACGTTTTTCTGTAAAATCAGACTTTTGATTGCGTATCTTACTCAATCCATTCAAATTTTGTCCGTTCAAGCTCCAAATTTTCCCATGGATGCTAAGCTCCGAAACGCCCAGGTGTTTTCAATTTTTAGCTTTTCAAAATGTAACGTTGTGCATTTAAAAGAAAATGTCGTGGAGAATCAAATTTCGATTTTGAAGTTTTCAGAAATCAGCCGCCCTTCTTATGAAGAAAAGGTGATGAAGAGCCAACAGCGAGTTCTAATACATGAGCAAAAAATATGTCTATTTTATTTTTCAAGAAGATATTCTTCTAAAATTTCTAACTCTCGCCGATCAGTTGTTACGATTCTGTAGCATGACAAGAAATGAAAGAGGGCACAGTCTTAAAGCGATTAGATACATACGAACAGTTTGGTTTTACTGTATAGAATCGATGAAGGAAAATAAGTGATTCTCCTGCACTTTCAGCATCTGTCCTTATTTTCATATGTTTAGGTACCTACGATTCGTTCGTCAAATGAACCGTTAACTGATGTGTTAGTGACTGCTCAAGTCAACAAAACATCTACTCCTTCCACATCATCAACAGCATCCGTTGCTGTTTCGAAGAAAGACATTGTCAAAAAGAATGTTGAAATTCGTCGTCGTACAACTGAGATTTCATCATCGCGTGACTTTCATTCATCGTCATCTTTGTCACGTCGGCGATTTCTCTCACCCTCATCCGGT
>CAJNOQ010005387.1:4812-15417 GCA_905250885.1 Didymodactylos carnosus | reverse complement strand
AAAAATAGGGCAAAAAAATCCGAAAAAATCTTAAAATTTTTTTATATCAAAAACTATAAATCCGGGAACCGAAAGGTATTGCTGGGCAGCAAATGTCGCGGAAGCAACGATCGGGGAAGCAACTGTCGCAAGGGAGCAATTGTCAGGGGAGCAAGTGTCTTTGGGGAGCAAGAGTCGTTCGGGAGCAAGTGTCGCGGGAGCCACTGTCAGGGAAGCAACTGCCAGGGGAGCAAGTGTCCGGGGAGCAACTGTCGTGTTACCACGAAAAGGTTTGTCAAAAAGCTTCCACATTCATCATCTATTTGAAACATATAATCATAGATTAAACGGTCAAAACTGTAAGCATTATCATTATCAAAGAGAAAAAAACTTGAAAGATGTCCAAGGTCTATTTCTCACAAGATTGTTTAACAGTGCTGTAGCAAGATTTTTTTATGGGTAGCGGATCGAACCACCAAAGCCTTTTTGGATGCAAAATATTCATTTTTTTCAAAATTCATCAATGTTGGCTCATTCACCAAATGCCATAGTTTACATATGATCGGATAGAGCATGGAAAGTTACATCTACTGACATGCTTCCTTTTTTCATCAGCCCCGCTTGATAGAAATATTTGATTTAAAAAATGGCTGGAAAATGGTTATTGCGCAATATAAAAGTTTTTTGGTTTCTCTTATTTTCGAAATACCATCATTTTAGCGTGGTGCTTAAAAACATTTCCTCATTGGCTAATGTGAGTAATGTTTATGAGCTTTGTGGTAGTTGACGTAAAGTTCTAATTATACGTACCTATTACACCAGGAATACCAGACAAATAATTATTGTATAATGATTCATATGATGTTGATGTTTTTATTAATAAACATTCACTGTTTGAATAACGATTTCTTTTTTCATCTAATATTTCATTACAATAACGTAATAATGATGCTGGATATGATGATGTTTGTGTATGTAATAAGGCTGCACGAAACAATTCTCAGTTGTTAGATATCATTTGTTTTGATTGTTGGGTTGTACCGTGTGCTAGTGATTTTAATAAACGATTAATATTTTCAAAGAAAAAGTGCTATATGTATATAATGGTAATAAAATGTTTTACAGATAACCATACATGTTGTATTGAATGGACATTGCTACTCATATGTCGCTGAGTATATAAATGTTCAAATTCTTCAACTAATTGATCCAATAATTGTTGTACGATATAAACATCAGTATCATTTGTAGATGTACTATTAGCAATGTTAATGGCTGCTACAAATTTCAAAAAAATTTGATAATCTGTTGTTGGTAATGTATGATGAAATGCTGAATATCCAAAATGTAATAGCTTTTAATTCCGATACTTTATATTTTTTATATTGTTTTATACAACGCGGTCTTCTTGATGTTGCACTTGGCATATGTATATTATCAATTAATGTATCTATTAAATCAATTTTTTATATATAGACCATGGATAATAACGATACTTTGCTTCAAACCATAAAAATAGAAATTTTTTCATGATTCTTCTTCTTGTTTCCTTAATTCTTGTTTTAGATGAATGAAGCGCAACCTGGAATGGGAAGAAAGGCGGAGAGAGAAGGAATTTTAAAAACAATTATACGAAAGAAAGAAAGGAAATATTGGTTTACTTATATGCTTATTATGTCTGTTTGATTTGTCTTATTTTTGTTTTGTTTTTAGTTTTTGTCTTTTCCTCTTCTTCCTTTCGGTGTTACATTTATACAGTGTTTATCTCTTTTATTTGTAACAATTATGCTTAGCAAGAATAAGTATTTAATCTAGTTCAATCCACTAATACAAGTAGATGTTTATGTTCTAGAGAATCATTTAGTCATTTATTTTGTCATTTTTGTAATATTTGTTTTATTTGTTTATTATTCATTGTTCTATAGATTTAATAAAGCTTACGAGCAACCCATCTGTTATCTGCTATTTTTACAGACAGAATCCGTAGAAAATGAATAAATAAGCAATAGAAGGAATCGTTAGTGGCCTATACTCAACGGCAGTCCAATTAATCTCGTATTATTCCCGAGAAACTTGCATTCTAACTCAAAGAAAAACTGTTCAGTTTTGCTTTTCACCTATGAATAAAAACTGACTTTACATCAGTCATGAAGCGTTCCGATCTTTTTTAGCATGAAACAGCAGTCATGAATTAGATAAGCAATCTAGTACCAGACGCATTAAAGAACTTCTTTGGCACAAATCTGGTTTATTACCGATTCGTACCTTAAATTCTTTTTCTCAATTCGTACCTCTTATTTTGCACCTTAATTCAAGTGTATCAGCATCATATGAATACTGACTGTCCTCATCCTATTGTGGTACTAAGACCACTCAATATTATGGAATGCGCATGAATGATATTCTGAAACCATATACACCCTGTCATGCTGATGCAGAAGATTTCAGTGACTATCTTGTACAAATATATAATATATATTTGTATTCAATAATTGATAGTGACAGATCAAGATATTCATGAGAAACGTGAAATGTGAGTGATTATACTGGGAATAATTTAACATGAACCAAGAACCACTCTTCAAGCTATAACAGCCGCTTGAAATCAAACTTTCCTCTTCATCCACCCAAGCAAACATCACACAGTGGGCATTCAGGCGGAAATTTGAGCAAAAATCGGCAAGTGAGCTTTTTTGAATTCGAACAGTAGTAAATGTAGTCCTTGAAAAGCGCTATCGAATGGTATATAATGATCGACTAGTAATGAACTCCTTCGATGAGCAAGTTAACTTACGAACATTCACAAAAAACACTGTCAAAGGCGACAATGACTTTCATGGTAATTCTTGACCCCCGAACGGGATATATGTAGGTATGTACAGGAAGACTTCCTCTATCTAGTGGTATATACATTATCAAATTCTGTTGCGTACCGTGAGAGAAAATTAAAGGTAACCCCTCTCTTTTTACACTTTTTTAGAAATATTTTTATTTTTGAGTTAAATATTGTACATTATAGAGTAAAGTGTTCTCTACAAAACAAGACCACTTCCAGCTCTCTAAGACCTTTCGTTGAGGAGATATAAATTTTTTAAAGTTTGTTACTTTATTCTGAAAAAACCCTAGTTTCTTACTTTCGAAACTCTTTCCTCTTTCGTTCAGTACTTGATAAATTTGTATCTCCTCAACGGAAGGTCTTGGAAAGCTGGAAGCGGTCTTATTTTGTAGAGGACATTTTACTCTATAATGCAGAACGTTTAACTCAAAAATAAAAAAAATTTATAAAAGAGTCTAAAAAAAGACGGGTTACCTTTAATTTTCTCTCACGGTACGCAACAGAATTTGATAATATATACACCACTAGATAGAGGAAATCTTCCTCTACAAACCTACATATATCCCGTTTTGTGGTCAAAACATCATAGTCGCCTATAACACATCTGCAAAGATTCTTATTTCTATGTACAGACGTGCAATATTACCCTATCCAAAGCACGTATTCGGAATCAGCACAACCTATTGCATCTCCTGATAATAGAAGGTACCCCTTTTGCATCTTGTACGAAACGAAAAAAGGTGTAGTAGTCTAGATTATTACGGTCCGACATGAGGCAACCTCAATGTAGCGACAGCGCTAAAAAGCGCTAAGCCTGAACAGACCTTCTAATCACATGAAAATGGTCCTCAGCCTATCGTGTATTTATGATGATCTCGTCTTTTCTCGTCTTTTTTTCTAAGTCGAGTTATTGATTTTACAAAAACCCATAGAGTTTTTGAGGTAATTCGCGTTCTTCTCGCCCATAAGAGCACTTTTTCCATAACATAAAGTCATATTCAGAATCACCGTGAAAAACTACGTCGAATAATGTATAGTTTGTTAGTCTTACAAATAAAACATTTTTTGACCAAAATTCAGGGCAGGGGTCAATCCCTAAGAAACTTTTTGTCGAAAAAAATTGTTTTTCGAATTCGACCTTTTTTACTTCTGCTAATATCTGACACATAGTAAGACCATATTATGCTAAAATAATCATTTTCTAACTCAAAAAATCAGATGTCCGCCTGCTCTATGGGAAAATGCCCACTGTGCATCACCTATGGGAAAAATCTAGATACCTTTTGTCTGTAATCGGGCAATGCACGACTAGTTGATATCTAGATTACAGCTGGATCAAGGGCTTTTAACTAGATGCATTTGCGTGTACAGCTAGCAATAGTTACTTGATCGATTATCGAGCGATAAATCGATGGTTGCAGCCGAGAAGAAATCTAGCAATCTAGATGAATCGGACGATATTAGAGTAATTTTAACAATCACGCTGAAAGCTATAACCGCCTGAAATCAAACTTATCTCTTTATCGGCATATTTTTGAATTTAGTAAATTGTTAGTTGCTGAGGATTCGTATCGAACACCATCGAGAACAAAAAATCACAAGAAATTGAACAAGAACATCGATTCGAACTTGAGAAATACTGGCTGATCATGCATCTGGTCTAAGGATTGATGTTCAATTTGCTAAAAATGTGAAAGAACAACAAAAACGAGATCCCTGGAAAGATAATGAGACTATAATGTTTTTTCCACAATGAAAAAGTATGATAAAAAGGTATTTTGTAAATAAAGTCTCTTTTAAATTAGTACCAGCTATATTTATTTGTTAATTAGTGGTATGTTGAATAAGTGTAAAAAATGAGTAAGCGAATGGGAGTATTCCGCAAATTTTGTATCACGATAACATCGTTAGGAAAAGCTTTCGTCGCAGAGTCACTTGTACTACGGTAAGTCAACATTCCTATTATTTATATATACTCTACTGTTTTTCCAGAAAAGTTTTTCGAGGTTTCAGAAATCGGAATCGATTATATTGTATGGCACAATAGGTCTGTGCACTAGAAATTGCTTACCTTAGATTCTAGCGCTTTCCAACGCTCATCTTTACTACAACCTTTGAACATCCAACTTTCCTTTTGTTTCTTCTTAGCTTAGTTTTTCTTTGATTTATTTTTCTCATCTATATAGCGAGACACCTAAGTGTTTTGTACTGTGAATTCATGTATGTTAACTCGCAAATCGGTGTCAACGACAATCGAAGAATAAATATCAGTTTTTCTTTTACAATAGCTGTAAAAGCTCATTTATGCCCATTTTGTTTTTCTTGTTTTTCACCAACAGAAAATATTCCTTTACCTTTACGTGGTTGTAAGTGCTACAATTTCTTTTAGACTACTACAGGTGAGAATGTTTTTCTGTCATCACTGATGAATTTGTTGAAGAAATATTTATCTGATAGTGTGTTCGATGAAGCACACGAGGAGACATTAAATGTTTAGAATCAGTGGTGATTCATCCCGGAATAATAACAGGTGTTCTGTCGGTCCATACTGTGTGTAGAACGGGTCATCTACATTGTTGTACAAAGCTAGTTGTGACACTTCAAAAGCTAATTTGTGTCTTTCAATTTTCTTTCTTTTTTCTACTCATACAATGGTGGTAGCCTTATAATTATAAGTTCTTGACTTTTGCTACTTTCCCTTCAGCCATGTGTTTTATCTTAACTTTTCTTCTGGGTTTCATGTGTTTGATGAAATAAATTTCAGTTCAGTTCAGTTGTGATTTACGTTCATCATTTTACACTGTCAAAACTGAAAACGATTCACTTTATTTATGACAACACCCGTACAAGTTGATCTTATTAGCTTCGCACTTAAGTATCTTAAAAAACTGAGTTTCTTACAGAGTATCTTGAACAGAAGAAAATGTCTCATCAGACTGCGACACGAACAGATGAACTTCACGGCCAAGTTAATGAAGTTCAAAATATTATGAAGATATGTTACTATTATGTGATGAAGGCCTGCAAAGCGGTAGGTTTGACCGAACAAGCACGTACACTTACGGAAAATTATTAGAACACAAAATGTCATGGAAAAATAATAAAAAAATACGGATTATCGCTATTATCATATTATCCTCCTAATCATTTTCATCATTATTAGTATGACATTAGCATTAGTAGATAAACGCAACGTTTGCTAAAGTATTTATGCCAGCGTTACTGCTCGGTTTTCCAGAGATCCCCTGGAAAAGTCAGTTTTCAACAAAAATCGAGTAATACCCATGCAGATGGAAAAACTCCGAGGGGTGCGGCGATTACTCGAAAATGTGCCCTCGTCGAGGCCTCGATCACTCGAAAAATGAGATTTCGGACTCTGGATATAAGCTTTCGAGGGGTTATCGATTTCGAGCTCTCGGATTTCAGATAGGTAGAGAGTCCTCGAGAAAAATTCCAAGCCGTCGAACAGAGATATTTGGGACTTCCGAGCCCTCGCCCGTCCGAGGATGCCGCTAGGACTCGGAAGTCCAGAACCTCTCTGTCTGATGGTCGGAATTTTTCTCGATTGCTCTATACCTATCTGAAATCCGAGGACTCCTAATCGATAACCCCTCGAAAGCTTATATCGAAGGTCCGAAGTCTCATTTATCGAGGGATCGAGCCTTCGGCAAGGGGCCCATCGAAAGCATATTTTCGTACTCTCGAAATATTCCTCGAGCAAGTGGCTGGGTAACGCTGGAAATCCCAGCATAAATAAATTGATTTTTTCCATGGGTAAATAGTCCACGGTGTTTCCTACAGAATGGATATCGTGTGAGATCTTGCTTTTCAGTGGTCCAGATGTGATATCGGGTTTCTGTTGAGCCCTAGGATTGGTACTTGGCGGCTTGCGGTGTTATTAAAATTGCATGAAATGTACGTAGTCAACCATGCTGAATCTAATGTCAATGCTCGTTTTGGGAAAAGAATTCCAAAACATAGATTTATGCTGGAATTTCAGCGCTATTGCTGGGTTTTCCAGAGATTCCCTGAATAACTCAGTGTTCAACAAATTTGAAAAGGTCACATGTTACTTAAACATGCGGTGATGTCTTGGCTATCGAATAACGACAACCGCAACTCTCCAGCTATTGTCGATCGAAAGTTAATTAAAAAATGGCTTTTGACACAGTTATAAATCGCTTAGAAATCCAATATATCTAAAATGGATTAAAATAACTGCTAATTTGTAACTTTTGGAGAAATCAAGTATAGGGTTTTGCAGTGCTTGAAAATTTCTATCAAATAATATACACTTTCATGATCTCCAGGAAATTGGTAACGTAGAAATAAAAGTGTAAGGCACCAGAGAACGGTAATTAGCATTAATTAGCACTTATTAATTGTAATCTAATACCTTAAAGAGATACTTTTCAAATTTTTTTTATGAAACTATAACCACAGATCAGTGGCTTCCAAAATAAGCAAGAATGACGCTTAGACGGTTATGTTTGATCGTACTGCAAGCTAATCTGAAGATAAGAAAACTAAGAAAATCTTTTATATAGCGTACTCGCTAAAAAAAAGGGTACTCTACCGAACCGGAAAAAGGTTTAAACTTTTGTCGCCATCTATATACCTTTTTAAGGTTTCGTACAAACTATATACCGTTTTACTTAGCTAAATCCGTGACTGTGAAACGCTTGTGAACACTGAGAAAGCACTTTTTTTGTGTTTTTACAGAAATTTTTTCCAGTGACCTATTTAGGATGTCTCCAACTCGTTCTCAGGTTTCCTCAATGAATGGTGAATTTTTTAATATTGGCTGAAAAGAGCCGGGAAATCCTAATCTTCGTAAAACTTTGTTTTCACTGGCTTTTTAAATCGTTTACTAAAAGCAAAAATGTATGATTGCGGAATCATGTCGTCAAGTCTCCTCTTTCTAGTGCCGAAAACCGAAGCTCTCTAGCGGCTTGCTATCAAAAATTATTCAAAAAATAACTATCATTTCATTTTTTTTCGACGCACAGTTATTTACTACTTATTTTCTACATCTGACTATTGATGTTCTACCTATTTATAAGCATCTTTCTTAATATGATGTCGTAACATGACTATATACAAGTGAAAATCACGTTTATTTTGGAGCAAGAGAAAAACAGTAATGTAATGAGGCAGCTAACACTTTTCGCTCAGGACATCGTCCTAAGCGCAAAATCTCATCACAGTAATAGACGGTTTATTTTGGAGTTGAAGTACAATGTAAGACATTCTATCTTCTATTCTGTTCTATATAACCTATTCAAACTTTCTGTTTCTCTATGAGAGTAGTATATTCTTTATGCTCATTGAAAGTTAAGTATGTTACTAAAAGAACGATATTTGTATGTTGTGGCTAACTCTTTTGTGTGTATATATTGCAGTAGGAATTAAAATTTAGTGGAATTTAAAATTCCGCTCGTGAAGGTTCAAATTTTGTATTCTACTAGTGGAAAGTAAAATGCACACGTCCGCACATCGTCTAAACTACATATTCTAGGTAAAGTAGGCTGTAAGGTTCAAGATTGAGCTTATGGACATCCAGAACTGAGTGAGAAGACCTGAGTGCATTGCAAGATATGAAAGTGAGTGAAAAACTAATATCTAGGTGATATAATCTGACACTTTCATAAAAAGCTGTACGTAAAACTTACGAAACTTGTCGTTAGAACAGAGAATACTGCACAGTGATATACTGCAAGAAATAGATGAGTACAGAAGTACTCAATGGTGATAAATCTAAAACGTCCCACCTCTAAAGTTATTAACACTCTACTTCTATATTCTCCAAACGTCCCATTTTCGTAATTTAACAGAAACAATGCCCATTTATCTCCCAAAAAACACCTTCCAACGTCAACCTCAACTCTCCCACTCAATTTCTCAAATTCTTTTCCTGATATGGTGGCAATAATTTCTCAAAATGTACCATCTCATTTTTTACTTGAGGCCTCAAACGTACTATAGCACAGACGTTCCTGAGTATGTTATACTCTTATGTATTATTCTTTTGTATGCTTGTTCCTTCCGCGGACCGTCCCTTCATTTCTCGAATGAAAAGTACTCTGTCGGTTGGAAAATACCGCATTGCATCAGCATCTGAAATCACTGTTGCGTATCATTCTTTTTGCGTTTTATGACGTGACACACTTTTCTTAATGTTCTGATAAATACATAGTACACAATACAACAGCAACAGAATTATATAATCGCATTAAGTAAAACTGGTTCATTCTGATTTAATTCATTAAATATGCTAAGACAACTACATAAAACTTTTCAACACAAAGCTCGTTTAACTCGTTTACATGCTTATTATTGTAATGATAAATGCTCTTACGATCGAACAATAAAATATATTGAGAAATATATTGAGTTACTATCGACGAAGGATACCGCAACAACAGCAGCAACAGTTGCAGATTTACATAAAAAAATTGGTTTAATTTATTTTAATGAAACAGAAAATTATCATTTAGCATTAAAACATTTTCATAAATCATTAGAATTACATCAATTAAATGATATAACTTATAATGGAGAAAAATCGGCAAGTCTAAATCAGTTAATTGGTGCATGTTATGGTCGTTTATGTGACTATAAAACATCATTGATGTATTATAACCAAGCACTTCTTTTATATGAACAATATTCACCTACAATATTTGATCGTCATTCAATGTTCAAATGCTTAGCTATCTTGTATCATGAGAATGAACAATTTGAAACATCAATTGAATATCATCTAAAATATTTTCAATTATTTGACGGTCAACAATCACTACCACAAGATTTTATCCATCATTATCGATCAATCGGTGATTGTTATGCTAATATAACAGATTATACAAAAGCTCTAGAATATTATAGAAAAGTTTTAGACATGAAACAAAATGATACTGAAACACTGCATAACATCGGTTTAACATATTGTAAGCAATTGGAATATCAACTAGCCATAAACTATTTCCAAATGGCACTAGAAACAACCCAAGATTCACCCAGTATAGCTGTTATGTACGGCAATTTAGGTGCCTGTTATGAAGAAATAAAACTATTTGATTTAGCGATTGATTATCTCATGAAATCAATTCATTTCAATCAAAAAGAAAAGAATAAAGAAAAAAAGATTGGAATTCTCTACAAGTCTATTGGTCACTGTTACGATGGAAAGAATATGTATCAGGAAGCTATTGCCACTTATTTGAAATGTTTAGAATATCCATATGAAAAAACATCATTGATATTTGATCAAATTGCATGTTCATATTGGAACAACAACGATTATGATCAGGCTTGTGCATACTGGTTAAAAACATTAAAAATTACAGAAGAAGAAGAAGAAGAGGAACAACAACAAAATAAAGGTATTGTTTCATTACTCTCTTTTTGAATGAAAACTAGTTCATTAATACACTCTGAAAAAAGGCGTTTTGGTTTGAGGCATGTGAACTGCACTCCGCAAAGGTATTATCTCATCTCACGTCGAAGATAGTTCAAAGCGTCTTATTTTGCACTACTTGAAAGTATGCTGAAGGAGTCTGACGTAAACATCTTATTTTTCACGCCTTCAGGAAACACCATTTATCCTCCGTCGAGCTTAGGCTGTCTAGTCTTATTATTCCACCACTAAACTACACAAACCTGCTTACCGAAGATTACTCTTGCTCACAATGTTTACTAACCGCCCCCCCCCCCCCCCCGGCCCCACAAATAAAAGCCAACGGAGCTTTTGATGAGGGAGAAAGAAAAATAGAAATCGTACGGATTTA
>CAJNOQ010005386.1:0-15420 GCA_905250885.1 Didymodactylos carnosus | reverse complement strand
AAGTAAACTTTGACGGTCTGTCATATATGATGCACACCGATTGAGATTCTGCAATTACTTTACAAACTGTATCGCTCTATTTATACGCTCTATTTACTACTCGTATAAATAGAGCGATACAGTTTGTAAAGTAATTGCAGAATCTCAATCGGTGTGCATCATATATGACAGACCGTCAAAGTTTACTTTTGCAGTTTTCTGCAAAAGTGAAATTTGTTCGGTTCTGTCTTGTATATGTGCATGGACTGTCTTGTGTGTTACAGTTTGTTGCATATTCATAAAGTGATGAATGAGATAACTCATTTTAATGACTGACAGTTTTCGGCAACGAACCTATAGTGCTTTGGGTGGCGTTATTGTGGACTCTCTCTCAAGCATTTTTTAGAGGCAGTAAAATCGTCTCCCTCAGAAAAGAGAACAATCATATGAGAGTATTTTCGAAATATAAGAAATGGACGGTGTGTAGTTTCGAGCACGTCTCTGTTATAACTTGTCATATTCGTCCTTACTTGCTAGTAAATTCGTTGATGACCATAATTGTTCGCCACACTCACAGCGACCTTGGCCGTTATCTCGATAACCTGCTTCAGTCTCGTATTTTCTCATGTTGGGAAGGCTGACATGCCGTACGAGTTCTTTGAGATTCAAATTCTGATTCCTCTGCCAGTTGTGATTAACGTAAGTACGATTCAGGGCGGTACATAGAATTTCTTTTTCGATGGGATTGGTATGTTTTTTTGTGTCATGAAATCCATCATCGTTAGTGTTGAACGTATATGAGTTAAACTTCCATTCGCCATTCTGAAAAGCAAAACCACCACCGATAAACTTTGGCGAAATCTCCTCATTAAAAAACCACTTAAAAAGGCGATTGTGTCATGTTCCCGTTGTGGTTGGTATATCTTTGATAGTGTCGACATTTTTAATCAGAATATAGCCCGTTTTGCAATGTTTGCCATTGAGCCGAAAGTCAGCTTCCTGCTGGTATCCATAAACTATCAGTCCAATGAACTGGCTGCTCGGAGCGAAGAGATCACACGAGCATGAAAAATGAACGCTACGCATATCCAGCAAGATTTTATGACCGGAATCATCCACGATTCTTAGACACGATCGATCCAAGCTTACGTGTGCGTGGACTAGTCCTCCACCTCTATATCTGAGTAACAGGTGCAGAGTGCCTTCTTTTGGAATGTTGCAGTCGGACAATGTATGATGAGCTTCCAGTTGTCTTCCGAAAAAAATCAGTCGTTGTTGATCTGGTGGAATGCCTTCTTTATCTTGAATTTTTGCTTTTACATTTTCAATGGTATCAGAAGGCTCAACCTAAACAGCAATAGAATCCGATGGCTTGTTTTGAACATTCAATAATTGAATGAGGACATACTTCGAGCGTAATTGTTTTTCCAGTCAGCGTTTTGACGAAAATTTGCATTTTTGAATTCTAAAGATTCAGTTTTATGTTTTTTGTATTCCCCCAAGAAAAAAAAGAAACTCATACTTGTTTTGTTAACTGTCGATGACTGCAAGAAAAGAGGTGTAACTGAATAGAGAAATAATGTGCAGCCTATTTATAGGGCGCAGCTGAATTTTTCTCTTTCTTATTTTTTTCGTTCTTCGCCAACGTTGCTGCTTAGTCAAAGAATTTCAACCTCATTCCATCGATCCCTAGGAGACATAATAATCAAAAGAAAAAAAATATAAAATGCAAAAGCCATCTATGTTAAACAATTTTCTCTGCGTGAAAATCTAACAATGATGTAATATCCTATGACGAACCTCGATCTGACAGAAACTTTATCTCTAATATTAATTTCTCTGTAATAGGTGGAAAAGAGATGCGATTTTGACTACTTTCCGATTATTTTTCAACACACATTTTCCTCCTTAGCATTCGCCAATTCCAAATGAAGAATATGAAAAGCGACAGACAATACCGTTTTCTATTATTTAACATGTAGCCAGAGCCCCCCTTGACTTGGCACCGACAAGATTTCGCGTAGATTTCTATGTGACAGTCACTTTCGAATTGTGTGAACAAGTTTCATTTGAAATTTTGTGCAAACGCCGCTCTGGCACAAACGAAAAGATGGCGATCTCTTCGTTCATGCGTGTACTTCGTCATGGCGGCTGTGAGTTTTGGCACGAGGCCCTACCTCTTTATAATAATTTGTATATAAGCAATTCGACTAAAGGCGATGAGCGCACGCTATGTCCGATGTGTGCACATGTTCTGCTTTTTTCTCTCGTTGCCGTACGCTTTTCGCATCACAACTTCCCTCTGTTGCATGAATTTCGAAAAACACTTGATTTACTCGTCGAGAGACATGATCGGATGGATGCCAATGCCCACTGCATTTGCCTTTCTATATATTCTATTCTTTCATGATTAATATGTGCTTGTTCTTGTTTAATATCTTCTTTTTCGAACAGTCATATTTAACGAAATAAATTCGTTCAGTTAGTTTCATCGGTCAGTCGAATAGGCTGAAATATTAACGCGAAAAGAAGAAGAACAAACGGAAAGATCTAATGTGATGAAAAAGCGGGAAATAAGCACACATTCAACATGTTGTGCTCGTGTTTCTTCTACTCCAATTGCTTATATTAAACACATTATAAAGAGGTAAGGCCTCGTGCCAAAACTCATAGTTGCAGTGACGAGTCAAATGCGTGCGAACTAAAAGATTTCTCTTTTAGTGAGTATGCCAGAGCGGCTTCCCGTGAGCACTGAGCAGTTTGTGTCGACTCAAATTTGAGCAGTTCAAACGTAGAAACCTGAAACTGACTTGGAACGACTCTCGACAATTAGACAAGAAATAGGTGGAAAAGAGATGGATGTGATTTTGACTAGTTTCCGATTATTTTTCAACACACATTTTCCTCCTTAGCATTCGCCAATTCCAAATCCACCCTCACCCTCACCCTCACAAATATATTTATTTGTATTACGTAATGTAATAGAGGCATATTGATCATCATTTGTTCGATATACAGCGGAAACTAACCGATACATACAGTGATATTGAACACACAAAATAGTATCAGCTGCAGTTGCGTTCAGATTCAAGTATTCTAAATATGAGTCATTGTTTTTGTTTTTATCGACTTGATTCTTGAATACAAATAAGACTTTTGGGAACACGCAAATGCTCATTTTTAAAAGCTGTATTGTGTCATTGTCCTTAGAATTTGGACATTCTCTATTTCTGTTCGATGAAACTAAGATTTGAGTTGTAAAATCACGATCAGAATGAACATCGTTAGCGTGTAATATAAGAATTTTATGATTGATAAAATTGTCGAAATTAATTCCACAAGCCTGACATGTAGTTTCGAGAACAACTGTCATTTGAACATTTGTGCTGATTATAGGAAGTATAAATTGTTCTATAAACTTTACTAGATGAAAGGCACCTGTTTTGTTTAAACTAACAATATGTTTTCGAATGCCCGTTATAACAGACTGAATTGCACCTTTTTTTACTGTGTTTGGGTTCGTTATTGCACGTCGGAGAAGTGTACATAAATCATCGAGATGATCGGGTAGCGTGACAGTTGGATCTATATTTAACATACTTTTTTGCAGTACTTTGACAGCTGTCGTTGCTTTGAACACAGAATTTTCTAGTCCATGTGTTTTATCCTTGTTTTCCCACATAATCACTGCCTTCATGTCGCAATAAAACATCACTTCTGGCATTTTCATTTTTATCAGATGATCGATTGATTTTGTGTACTGTTGATAATGACCTGTTTTTTTCTTTGACCATCGTTCAGTCAATTCTTTCAAACGCCGTGACTTAGTTGCACCAGCTATTTAAAGCCCAACTTGCTTTTGAATCGCGATTGTATCGTCGCAGAGGAGATCAACAACTAAATCTAATCTCTTCAATGTCTTTTTGTTCAGCTCGACATTTTTCACGATAGACATACGTTTTTCTGACGTCCCCGTTGTACGTTGAATTTTGGCGATCTCTTGTCTTAACGATCCGGGTGCAGCAACATTATCAGTTGTACGGTATTGATCCAGATCTCCGAGTAATATATTACTCCACAAATGAACAGTTGCCATATACAGTTTGTTGAACCTCAATATGAATGTTTCGTACGGATTTAAATTAGCCTCATAGGCTTTTGGGGCGCTTTCCTCATCTTTCATATTTGTCTTGCTTTTCGTACGTACGTGCGTACCACTCGATTTATTCGTATCGTCTTGCGATGTAACTGACGTACGTTGCTTCCACACAGATCCATAAATCTGGTGCATATCAGTTTTAATGTTGGAATCAAATTCATTCAGCATTGCTTCTTCCGAAAACCACGTTTGCGAAGCTTGGTTCACCTTTTTTATGTCATCATCAATCTCCTCTTTGTCGATATCGTGAATATCATATTCGTCAACAACGTGTAACTGTAAATATTTTTCGTCATACCCAATGACATCGTCCACATTTTCCTTTTTTATTTTTCCAAGGGTTTTTACAGCTGCATTTAATTGTTCTTTTGCAGCACGGTGTTGCGGTGTGTCTTGCGGATGAATAAAATAAACACAAAATAACTGATAACTCTTTTTTAATTCTTCGTAGGTGTTTGAATTAAGAACAACAGAGCAATACATCATAATTGTTTTGACTTCCTGTTTTTTCAATTTTGATTTATGACAGAGTATTTTCGAATCTTTCATGATATGCGCAGTGCACGCATGTGGAATGGTTTTTTGAACATCAGCATTTGTTCCATATCCTGTTGAAGAGGAAAAGCTATCTTGATTACGATATGAAGGCCTAACAGAACAGAAATACAATTTTCCTATCTTCCACAACGTTATTGGAGAAAACAACTAACTTCAACCATCCCGAATACGACTCGAGGCAAAGAAAAATAGTCAGTAAAGCATGAACTGAAAAAGAATTTGAGAAATAAATCAATAGTGTTTTAACCAACAATGGACAATGTTACGGTTTCTAACAGGATGATAAAAATTATCAAACATTAATATATACCTGTTAATATTCTATAAGCTCTTTCGTTGAATAACCGAAATGTTTCATTGTTAAAACAGGCTAGAGCTGTCTGAATGAGCACCTGAGCACGATCGTTGATAATAATCTTAGGAGTTGGGAACGAATCTGCAGAACTGTACTGTTTCAAGTAGAGTTGTTTAAATGTTTCAAGCCAAAGTTTAATAGTAACAGCATCTTGGCTTTCGGCTAAAAGAAATGTTAATGGAATAGGGGTCCCACGCTTGATTGGGTTTGCCATCGTTAACTCGTAGTATAATATTTTCTTCTTTAGATCAAGACACTGAACAACGTTTCCGGTCGCGTCCCAAGTAAATTCAGCACTCTCCTCAGTAGCTTGCATATCCCATAAGGCTAATCCCGTCGACGTGAGGCAGATAACTCCTAATGGATCGGAGCTTATGCGTTAAATGATCTCAGGAACAGGACCGTGAGGCGTGAGTTGTTGAATATACTTTGTTTTTAAATCAGATAATCTATTAACACAATTACTGAACGAAGCGGATTCGTTAAATGCTGCAATTTTCTGATATATTGCTACACTTTTCCCAGCACCATCTAAATTTCCAGCTTTTAAAATATCCCTTGAAATTTGCGCTAAACGTTTGTGAAATACTAGAGTTAGATTGGCTCCTTGTTCGAATGCTTCTTTCAATGCTTGCCGTTCTGGCTTACGCATGTGACGCGCTTTGAACTGCCCTTCATGAATAAGCGTACCATTTGTGTTGATGAACACGTCACCGTTCTCAAACTCTTTGCTTAGCAAGTCTTTTCTTTTACTCTCTATCTCTCTATCTTACTCTGACTCTTTGAACATCTCTGTTTTTCT
This sequence comes from Didymodactylos carnosus, assembly GCA_905250885.1. Taxonomy (NCBI): domain Eukaryota; kingdom Metazoa; phylum Rotifera; class Eurotatoria; order Philodinida; family Philodinidae; genus Didymodactylos; species Didymodactylos carnosus. The sequence goes on along the minus strand of CAJNOQ010005386.1, from coordinate 9,567 downwards.
CTGACTCCTGGCCTTCCAAGCTTCTTCTCCAGCTCGCTATCTTTCTTTATTACACTTTGACTTTTCAACCATCTTTCATCTGCTTTTTATCTCTCTATTCTATTCCTCGAATTTCTAGTTCCCCTAACCGTTCCCGAATTTTTGCTTTTTCGAGTTCGTTCTCCAAATCTTCATCTCTCTAACTATTTCTTCACACCATCATTTTCCACCCTTGATCTTCAGCTCGTTATCTCTCTTTCTAACTCGTTGACTCTTCAAACATCCCTAACCATCTCTCTTGTTCTCTTACTATTATCTCTCTATCTTATTCCTCTATTCCCTAAATCCACTCATTCCTCCAGAATTCTTGCTCTTTGCAGCTTGTTCTTCAACTCTTATCTCTCTTCCTAAATCTCTAATTCTTCAACTATCTTTCTTCTCTTTTTCTTACTCCATCCCTCTATTATTTACCTCCACCTGTTGTTCCCGTTTTTGCGGTCTATATCCTCGTCTCGAACTCTTCACATGTTCATCTTAATCTTTTAATTCCTTTTCCTCTCAATCGGTCTCTAAATTTTCACTCTCTCTCTCTCTCTCGGAGACTCAAAGACTGAATACCTCCACCGATACTCCACATAATACTCGTCCTTTTCATCAATTATTGCTTTCGCATGTTGCATTTCCATCTTTCTCAGTCCCCACAATTTCCTGACAGCAATTATCTTTCTAAATCCACTCATCCATCTAAGTCAGCACTCCTTCAAACACACACCTCAAAATGAAATAAAATACGTCCTTCACAATAACTCAAAATCCAACTCCTTCGCTGAAATCTTCTCTATCTTAACACACTTCATTATTTCCAGAAAATTATAATTTAAAAATCGATCTTAAACCACTGAAACACTATTAACATACAGAGCTAATCCTCAAAGTAAACGTCCTTCTTCTTACTCCTTACCTCTCTGTTATCAAAAGAAGAATAAAGACACATAGATTCATGACACGAACACACTTCTTCCTCAAATCGAATAAATAAACTCACGAATCATTCACCTATTATAAGAGAGTCCGCATCGTATTTAACTCTTCTTCAACCGCATTGAGCAACACTTGAATAACCTCCCGCACACCCGTACGACTACAACAACAACAACAATTGCCTTCCGGTAGCGAATGCACTTAATCGCACTCACCAGTCTGCTTCCCTATCGAACGCGAGTTGTTGACGATTACGCAGTTCGGCGACCTTTTCGTACGTCCACTTGCGCCACCCCTTGCGGTCATTGATGCGACCCTCTAGGTCATTCATTGCGGTCTCCGTTTCCCGATGACGAATCCTTGCCTCCGCATTCATATTAATTGCATATAATTCTTGTGTTTCACTGCGAATAACAGTACTCCAACGTCTCTTAACTCCACCTCGTGATTTTTGACCCAAATCGCTTGGGGGTTTCCACCTGTACGCTTGTAAGGCGAATCGTGTATCTTCCATACGACAAAGATGACCAAACCAACGGAGACGTCGCAAAAGGAGATATGTCGACGCAAGTGGTTTTTTCACAGGAGGACAAAGATAAAAGTCGATAAAAGTAAAAAACAAAGATTTCACAATTCAATATTCGTACTTCAGTCTTCTTCGTATTGATCTTCAGACCCACTTGCTCACTCATTCGCCTCACTTCCTACAAATCACAATATGTTGTTCACTCGTCATTAAGAGAAAGACAACTTACATCCATATATATCTGAAGTTTCTCGGGCGATTCGGCAAACAACGCAATATCGTCCGCATAGGCAAGGTCCGATAGAATACGACGTCGCGTCTCATCTTGTCGCCGCATATCAATCCCAGCCTCAGGACATGAGGAGGCACATCGCATCACATAATCATATATCACAGCAAACAGAATTCCCGACAGTACGCATCCTTGTCTAACACCACTGGACAACAATCGTGGCCACAATTAAAAGTTCAATTCTATGGCTACCTCACTCACGTGCTTACGTCAAACCAATCCGTCAGTTGGCCATCGACACGAACTGCACATCGCGCACCTTTGTACAAATTGGAAATAACTTGCACAAGACCAGAAGGTATGCCATATGATTCCAAGACAATCCACAATGCTGCATGATTGACCGAATCAAAAGCAGCCTTGAAATCAACGAAACTAATGTAAAATGGCGCGCGGCGTTCAGGACGTTTCTCGATTATTTGGCGCAGACAGAATATATTGTCAATACAAGAGCGACCTCGACGAAATCCCATTACAAAATTATCGACTTCGTCCTCGGGTCGTTTAGAGACCTGAAACTTTCAGGGTAAACTCCTACTGTGATTTGGAACCCGACAGCGCAAAGAAAGAATTTTTCTAACCCCTTGTTTAGAAAATCCGGAAAAAACCTATTCCTAGCCAATGAAAATAGCCGAAAAATTAATTTCAAGATTTCGACTTCATATTTCAGCCACATATAGACGCCATAGATATAAGATTCTCCTGAAAATTTCAGCTCCCAATGTTATGTCTTTCATGAGATATTCATGTCACAAGTTCCAATAAATACGTATTTGGCCACCGTACGACGGAAAAACCAATCTCAATATTTCAACCTGAGATTTTGATCATAGATAGAGATCATCCATATAAGGTTCCACAGAAAATGTGAGGTGCCTATAGCATGTCCTTCGAGAGATATGAATGTCCCAATTTCCTAAAAAACTCATTTTTCGGGCCAAAAGTAAAAAACAAAATTATTTCAATATTTCAACCTGAGATTTTGATCATAGATACAGACCATCAATATAAGGTTCCACAGAAAATTTGAGGTGCCTATAGCATGTTCTTCAAGAGATATTGATGTTCGAATTGCTACTTGAGATGTATTTTTGCTGCTTTGGCTGGGTAATCGGTGAATCCATGAAAAAAATACGAATTTCCTTGAAGACATCAGAAATTCTTTGTTTGATGTGCTACTTCGAGTAATATATGTCTAAATAGTTCTTGGAGCACAAAAGAAGTGAATTTTTTTCTATGATTTTCGAGAAAGCGTCGAAATACCAGGAATATCTATAGGTGGTTGATACATTCAAAACTTCGAATATATGTCGCAGGGGAAATTAGAATCTAGGGCAATTTAGAATTCCTCTAGGGGAAATTGGAATTCTGAATTGCCCTAAATTCTAATTTCCCCTGCGACATATACATTTTCATCGTGGGAGATTATAGCCCACATCGAGTTAGCCATACACAGCATTTTTCATCCAATACCAGTTTTGTTTGACTGAATGGGAGGAACAGTAGTTTACAAAGCCAGTATGTTTCAACGTAATTCTCATTTTCGCCGTTGCTGACTTAATCAAGGTTATCACAGTTAGGCATGTGATAGTTCCATATTAGCTCAGGGAACTGGAACTGGTGCTCCGGTTCCAGCTAATAAGAAAAAAGCTGGTCGACCAGTTATTTTCCTGGGAACTGGGTTCGATCATCAGTTATTTTCAAAGCAACTGGAAGTGAATTCCAGTTCTTTATGACAGTTCCCGAGAACTGTCACACACCTCATCACAGTGAAACAACATTAGTTTTATGAAAGTTGCATTGCAGGGCTAACTCGATATGGGCTACAATCTCCGATGATCAAAATATATAGCTGAAGTTGTCAATGTATCAACCACCGATAGCTGTTCCTAGTATTTCTGCCCATTTCTCAAAGCTCACAAGAAAAGTCCAATTCTTTTGTAGTCTAAGTACTATTCAGACATGTATTAGCAGAAGCAGGATATCAAAAAAGCAATCCATGTATGTTCCAAGAAGTTATATTATTCCCACGGATTCACCCTAATGTTAAATAATCGATCGCGATAGTGATCCGTCAAAATTCAGCTGGAGAGTCGGGCCGTCAATATAAGGTTGCACAGAAAATTTCAGGCCCTTATACGATATCCTTCGAGAGATATGAATGTTCCACTTTTTGCTTCACACGTTTGGCCGGGTAATAGTCGAAAAATAGATATCGATAGACTTACGACAAAGAACTGTGTCGTATAAGTTCACAAATCGGACCATCCACTTTTTAGTATACAAACATCAAGTTTCATACGCAGCCTAATATTGAAAAAATAGAACTCTCCGAGCTGACTATTGTTTGTTCTGGAACTTCGTCTTCAAAATGAACCTCTGACAAAATATTATGGTGTCAATTCTTGACCTTCCTCCCATATTTTCCCACTTTTTCGAGCCACTATTACCCTAGACATTATCGAATCGATTTGAAACCACTTCCAAACGACTCAGCGTCAAAGTCTGCATCGAAACATACATGAATTTTAACAATTCAAGAATGGGCCGATTTGACATCTTATGCGCCTCCTCCCTTTTCACACTGCAAAAGTTGTTTTGTAAAATACTTGGGACAACTCGAAGAAAGATGAATTATATACCAGTTTGTAGCCCTTGTCAAGCTCTATCGAATGATATATGATAGAGAATAGATCATTACTTCTGTGATGCCAAATGGATTTGATTACTGCTACAGTTACTGCAAAATTCAGTGGTGGCGGAGACTTTATGACACGAATGTGCCCGAACCTATTATACAAAAACCATGGTTCTCATATGAGCAGATGCAGAATTGAACGCTCTTTCTAACCAATAGAAATTGAGTATGTTTAGGTACCTAGTGGAACCTTTACGACACGAATGTATGATGAATATGAGGATGATAAAATTTTCGATATAAAAAGCATCAAGGACACGCCGAATGTAAAGGATATGACTTGAATTTACCACCAAAAGATTCGCCTTTCTTTTCTGCATAGGACCTGTCATAAATTTATTGAAAACGATATATGGCCCAAAATGGCTTGCTTATGCGGCCCCGTCCTTTTCATGTGAAAGTGTTTTCCCAATACAGTTTTTACGAGAAGATTGGCTAGTGGAATTTTTCTAGGCATTAATTGGTAGCTTGATGTCTCTGTTTACCTGGAAAAACAGGAAAAGCTGTTGTGGTTCAAGGAAGAACCAAGACCATATCTCAGGAATATTGACATTGAACGAAAGAGCGTCATGTGGAATCGGCATATTGGACATCGAAGCAAAAAAGCTACGGGTGAGGCGCATTGCGCGTAAATAGCGAGGATCACAATCGGTGGCAAAGCCTACAATGCGAATGCCGCTTTGCAGACATTTATAAAAAACAGATTTCCATCGTTGGATGATATCGATTATAGTGTACTTATTGTCCGTTCCATAGGCTGAAAGAAGAAAAGGACTTGAAAGCTGTCCCGAAAGTGAAATTGGTTGAAGCATATGAACATTCAATAGGGAGGATTTTGTTTTACTCTTGAACCACTTTTCGAGTTCGCAAAACGAATCGGTCTGATAGTGACGAGATCGTGGAAAACCATTCTCGAGTGGAGACGAAAAACCGATGAATGAGTTTGACTTTGCATCATAAGACACTTTTTGAACTACTCCCGTGCAGTCTTCGGCAGCGAAAGCGAATCGAGAGTCAATTGACGAAAAATGCTACTGCAAGGAATCATATCGAAATTCGCCTTCGACAAGGTTCTGATTTGATGATGATATGAGTTTCAGTATAGTCGTAAGAGAAGGAAGAGAGCCTGGAAAATTGAGACGAATGCATTCGTACGTGTGTCGTCCGCCCATGATGAATAAGGAGAGAGCGAAACGCTGAACAGGACGTGAATAGCGGTATTGGTTCGTTTCTCGACCTAGATTTCCAGCAAGATTTCTGATGAAAGAGAAAAGAAAACAAAGATCATCTCGATCTTCGCATCGAGCAGCATTCTGGCAGAAAAGGGCAAGAGATTTGAGCCATGGGAAACGTTGAAGAAGTTCAGCCGACAGATGAAGATCGTCTGACTGAGAAGGAATTGCCGCATAAGAATGACATTGACGTTCAAAATGCGCTTTCACCGAGTTCATCAAGGTTTGAATGTCGTTTCGGACGCCGGGCCGGATCATCCGTGTTCCATCACTCATTCGAAAAGCAACTCTCTTCTGGATTTCGAGCAAATCTGGCGAATCGAGTGTAATACATTCGAGAAGATCGACGTGTAAAAGAGAATAGGCTGATGAAATACTCTGCACGCGTGCGAGTTCCATCACGGTGTCACCGATAGTCGTCTGAATGACAGCAAGAAGATCATCACCGGTGAGCGAGAAGAAATTCGCAGGGAGTGTCATAGACAGATCGGATGCTATCATGATAGTTTTTCTCGTATGGACGATCAAGAATACAGAAGTGACGATACTTTGTATTTAAACGGCGAAACTATTAGATCACCATTGAGCAACAATTTTTAAAATCGTTTATCTCCATTTCGCTCCTGACTTCTATACAAAATATTGATATTTAGAGCTCTCGTTCATTGAATGAGAAATTAAAAACGAGAAGATTAAAATTTATCAATTGTATTTTGTTCAATGAAGCATTCGCCAAATTCAATAATGACGACTTGGTTTAGCGATCAGCCACCTAGAAATGATAATAATCATAGCAGAAAGTCAGATTCTATTTCATTCTTTCATTTTGAACTTTGCTTCGAAAACAAAACTCATTTCACTGTTTCCACATCATGTTTATCAAAATATTCGCCCACCTGTACAATAAAATCAAAACTACGTCCAGCTTAGAAAGGAAAAGGGCAACATCAAATCAGAAAATAAAACTAGTCAAGAAGAAACCATCAGACACCTTTCTCAATGCTTTAGGTCACGCGCGCTCGTTTTGAAACTTTGGAGAGAGGAAGAGACGCTCCTCGTTTGGACGCGCGCTTAGTGATGGTCGCCGGTTGTTTCTCGGCTGAAACTTCAGTCGAGCTCGAAGGCATAATGTCAACTTCTTCTTCCTCCTTGTCGGTGTCGGCGGTTATCTTCTTCTGATCGATGATTGCACATTTGCGAGAGCGGAGATGCTTATAATAGTTGGATGGCTGAAAATTTTGCCGTAATTTAAACAAGTTCACTGTGATGCCGCACGAACATCGGATTGCCACTGTATTAGCAGTGGGGGAGATTGCCAACGTATAATCGACACCTTCGGCCAAAGTCTTATCGGGCATACTGAATTCAATTCGAGCTTTTTTCCACCATTCGTCTATTGTGCGCATGATGAATGACCGATGGTCGACGATGGTGCGAACGGAAAGATCGAGCCGAGGAATCGAGACAAAAGAGGCTGTTGTTGCGGCCGGAGTAGGGTTTGAAGGCGGCAGCGACGAAACGGTAGTCTGATGAGCGGATAGTTTTGATGCCTCCTTCGCGTTCTCGCCTCTTTTGGCGGTAAAGAGTTCCGTGAGATATTAAATGTTACCCTTAACACCTGCTTTGACGACGTAATCGTTGTTGCTGAGAGTATGACAGATTGACTGTTTGAGCGGCTCAAGCTCAGGCGCATCGATATTGACAACGGCAAGAATGTCGGGCGTTTGAAGATAGGAATAGATATTCGTGATCTCCTGAGCTTTGAGAAGATCGACTTCTCTCTCGGAAGTGAGTGTCAGGATGAGATCGAAGAAGGTATTGTCCTTCAAGGAGAGAACGTTCGCCGGGAGGGAAGACGTGTCGATGCGATATTTAGTAGGAACCATTGTCACAGACGGAATGATAAGACAAAAATAAGCACTGGTCGAAGAAGAATGATAAGTTGAAAATGGCTAGAAGAACGAGTGACAAGCCGACGCATTCTCTCTCCCTGTTTTTCTTTTTCTTTTTCTCTCACTTTGGTGTTATTCGCCTAATCGACGAGGTATCTACCGAAAAATATATCTTTGCTCGAGACAGAGCATAGAGTAGCCACATACTGATCATTACGAAGAGATGTCAAGTGGAGAGGGCAAGATGTCGAATACGAGTGGATGGAACAAGATGGCGAATGAAGAGTGAAAGATGTCGCAAAATATTTCAAAATTATCGAAAAAATTTTAAAACTCTTCTATTGTCACAATAATCAAATGCCGACCAATAGAAATGCTTTTTAGGCTTAGAAGGCGTTCGTACTTCCATACTTCAGAATGTACTTCCATACTTTGCAGTGTACTTCCGTACTTCATATGTACCTTTGTACTTCAGGCGTACTTCGAAGTACCGTAGTACGCTGTTTCCCCCTTGTTTGAAATAGTGTATTGATCACATCATACATACGAAGATTTTTATGTTCTATCGTGAGTCAGTATCGATTTTTCTGTTTTTGTCGGCGTCTATGCTAGCAGCAACCTAAAAGTTGTCACCTGCTAGTTGGTCGATCAGCTGCGTGTTTATTTGATTAAACATGCGCATGCTGGTTGTCTTTCGATGACGTAATGATGATGCATGGATTACAGATATATCGTCTCTTCCTTAGCAGAATCGATTACTTGTGCTGAGGATAGAGACGGAGAGACGATCAAAGATGATAGGAAATCAAAGAAGAGAAGCGACAAGCAACATTATTTTCGAACAGCTCCTATGCAAGAGAAGAGAGTGGACAGAGAGAGCAGGAGTACAAAGGAGAAGCGTCGCCCTTAGCAAGAAATTAGAGCGTGTTGGGTACTAATTTTGCTGTCTGGTGTCTTATAAACGAATTGGGAATATGGCTCATTGTCAAGAAACCGGTTATATCGTTGCCTGAGGAGCCCGGAGTCAAGTTTGTCTCAGTTCTGCACTCTGCTAATAGACATATATTGTGGAGCTCCTTTCAAAAAGTCGAAAAAAGGAGGCGCATCAGATCCTATGGGGTTTCCAGGAAACCTGTTGAAGATCTTTTTTAATTTTACTAAACAAAATCCACCCTGATGATAAGCATAGTCAGTTACCTATTTATACCTGTCTTTTCTGAATTTTGATGTCAACCCAAAGGTAGGAAAAATAATTCATCTTTACGTGGTCTACAGAAATCGGATTATTTTTCCTGCCTTCAGATTGACATCAAAATCGAGGAAAAAGATACATAAATAGGTAACAGACAGAAAAGTTAGCTGACCTAAGCGATTACCTTCTCACGTGGAAGAGTGTTTGATCATTTTTTGTAAACTAAGTAGGAGCTACATGATAATGCACCGTGGTGGGGCCAGCCATTGTCGCATGACCAGTTAAAACGTATACTAGTGGTTGGACTAAGTGGAGCCGGAAAAAGTACTCTCATCTTTAATGCAAGTACGAAAACGTTGTCTGAATCAATGATACACAGTGGAGCAAAAAGAAATCCAATGCAATGCCATGTATACAATGACCATTACTATGCTTGGTGCGATACAGCAGGTTTCGGTGAAACAAAACTAGGTTCTTGGGATTGTGGATCGGCTGTGTTCGCACTAATTCGATTTCTCAAGCAACACAGGAGCGACTTTCATTTAGCTATCTTTGTCGCTCACATAGGCCGTGTTACTGAAGAACTACACAGTACATAAGGTGCTCGAAAAGCAGACTTCGAGCAAAATTTATTTTTTGCCGAAAGATACACCATTCGATAGAGAATTGTGCGCTGATCACGAACATGTGCGACTCGCTTTTTTGGAGACTTTTTACCGGTCCAAAAATTCAAAAAACTCGGAAGTTGTCAAAAACCCCAAAACCGCAAGGTTTC